>OY751316.1:40765308-40869655 GCA_963564615.1 Rhorus exstirpatorius | reverse complement strand
TCATTGATCATCCGAAATTTGAGAAATATCGAAAATTTCCGAGTCCCCGGGGACAGTAAAACGAAAAAGAGAGAAAAATATATTTTCTACTTTTCTTAAAATTAACAAAACGTTTTATTTTTTAATTAATATTACAATTAATTTGGAGTATTTATTATTCGGCAAAAAAATTATACTCGTCAATTTTATGGGGCGATGCTAAGCGAGATCTCAAGATAAAAAAAAATCAAAACAGAGTTCGAGAAATGGCATAAATAATAACCGGTAAAATGTGCATTATTATCCCTCTCTACATTTTGGCAAGGGAAAAATAGAAACAATTAAAATTTGGCACTTTTTGTGCTTCATCTCGAAACGCTGCTCAAACTATACGTGATAGAGTAA
Source organism: Rhorus exstirpatorius (assembly GCA_963564615.1). Classification (NCBI taxonomy): domain Eukaryota; kingdom Metazoa; phylum Arthropoda; class Insecta; order Hymenoptera; family Ichneumonidae; genus Rhorus; species Rhorus exstirpatorius. The sequence continues at coordinate 40,869,271 of OY751316.1, read as the reverse complement.
AATTACTCATGAATCATTTTTTAGGTAATTAAATTCTCTACAAAAAAGTCTACGACGGCAAATATCCTAAAGTTAATAATTTAGGCGTGGGAGGCGTCCAAAGTTGTGAAAATAATTTAGAAAAAAAACGATTTCAAGTAGATGGCTTTGCTTGAATTTAGTTATAAATAAAGTTTTTTAGGCGATTGTATCTTTTTCGTTGTGGCCAGTTGGCGTATGAATTTTTATGCATTTTTAATTTAACGCTAACGCGGTGTTATGTAATTTAACAACCAATGGGTCTGCTATTCTGCGATTTCACAAAAATCACACTTCCTCGTCACGCCACTTGGGACACCTCCCATTCATCCACTATTGACCTTTCCGTACATCCTGTCGGGGACTTTTTTATAGAAAATTTAATTTTCTACAAAATTGTTCTTGTGCAATTTCCTCTATCTTGAATAGTTCGGTCAGCGTTAAGAGTTGAAGCTCGGAAAACGTGAATTTTGAATTTTTTTTTACAACATAAACGTTAATATTTCAAAAACTTACAGGAGTATATTGCTATAATTTGTATACGTTGTTATCAATGCAATTTACTATCGAATAGCGTTGAAAGGAAACCTGACAGTTCTAATTCTGAATTTCGGGGACATAAATTGACTGGCAGAGATGAGTGAGGATTTGAGGTTGGCACCGCTGAGCCCTGCCTGTGTACAAGCATAGGGACTAGTCCCGCAAACAAACAAAAAGGATAATGACGAGTAGTCTGTGTGGCTTTTCTTTAAAAAAAAAAAATGTGAATGTAAACGAAATTAGTGCACTCACCGCTTTCCGGGGCTGGAAATATGTTGAAACTCGAGTCCTGAACCCACGAAGTAACCCTCACGTGTTTCTTCACGTTTGGCGGTATTTCACACCTGAGAACACCGGTATTACCTACCCTGACGTAAGCGTCTTTCACCACGACCTCGAACTTTTGACGAACGACTGTAACAGAGACGGATTGCCCCGTGCGAGGCTGAGCATATACACGTGCGAAAGAAAAAAAAAAAAAAAAAAAAAAAAAAAAAAAAACAGAAGAATTCTCGAGTATACTCGGAGTGTAAAATTAAGGCCGTCCTCTAGTTTCTCGGGTCGAAAAAATCGAGCAGCTCTGCGTGACTTCCAAGAAGAAGAGGAAGGCCTATTGTATGGTCCAGGCATAGCAGATTGACGGTGAGATGAAATTTTTAGTATAAATCACATGCGCGAACTTTCAAACGCGTTTTTCTCGAAACACCATTTTTCGAAACGGTAACCACGATATTTCAGAAACTATTGCACCGATCTTGTTCAAATTTATACAGCATCTTTAATATGTTATAAGCCAGCGATTGAACCAGGATTATCATGATTGCTTCGATAGTTTTTTTTCGTACGAGCGAAAAACTTAAGAAAAAATGAGTAAAAAATAGAATGTAATTTTCAAAAGTGTATAAAAAAGTCAATTTTTGTAATTTAAAATTCACTCTAGTTCAATCGCTAGTCTTGAATATGAAGATTAAAATGCCGTTTGGTTTTTTGATTTCAGATAAGCAGAACAGCCGCAATCTTGGTCACCGTCAAGCACCTCTTTTACTTGATGTCTTCCTGTCGGCCACTATAACTGCTATTCTATTATATATTTTGACTTCAAAAAATTTGTAAAACTTACTTAAATGTTAATAAAGATTATGCAAAAATAATGAGATTGGTTATTTCGATGCTTTGCCCGTAAAAAAATTATTGAAAAAGCCATAAAAAAAAAACAGCCGAGAAACTAGAGGACGGCCTTAAGGATGTATGAGCACAAGGTGGCGGGAAATGAGCGGAAACGTGAGCGCGGGTGAGCGCGGTGAGCGAGGGGCACGAATGAAACAAGAGAGAGAGTCGGACCGCTCATTATGCGACACACGCGAAAAATTTCCTTAAAATCGATAATTGTATGTCAAAAGGTTCGTCAACCCCCATTTTTTTTATGGAACGTATGTAATCTTGATAGTTTTCTGAACATTTAACAGTTTTAATATTGATCGTATCCGATCGTGAAAGATACGAATTTCCGTTTCAAAGTTGCGTCAGCCCAGAATTCGTATATGGCGTGGGATAAATATCTTGATATCACGAATTAATTACTCGCGTAAAGAGTCGTTGAACCACTTTGAAATTTTGCAGATTTTATCATATACACTTATGCTGCACCATGTAAAAAATTCAGATTTTTATATGATCGTGAAGCTAGTGCTCATACATCCTTAAGCAAAGAATTATCGTCATTTGTTCGATCCACGTGAATACAATTTGGACCTGACGTAGTTATTTTTTCCATAAATTCTGATCTGCTTCGATCGAAATTTTTCGTAGATCTACGATATATCTCTACGCTAGATTTTTTTTACGATTTACTTTTATCTCGGTAGATTTAAAAAAGATCCAGGTACATCCAATTGAGATCTAGGTAAATCTATGAATTCCTAAAATTTAGTTCTCTGTGGATCTAAAAAAAAAAATAGCTACGAAGTTTTGGAAAATTGTAGATCTATTTAGATATTCTTATCAAACGGTGGATTAACGTAACTTCGAGCATGATATTTATGCTCGAAGACTTTTCTCAGCAGTAGATTCAATTGGATCTGAGTATAGATTTAACGAAGATCCAGGTAGATCCGATTGAGATCTAGGCTCATCTAATTAAGATTTAGGTATATCCAATTGAGATCTAGATAGATCTACGATTTTCCGAAATTTCGATCAACGTAGATCTAAATTTGAGATCGATCTTTTTTTTCATAATTTTCTCTCCCAAAAAATATGCTCAGCTAGACTTTTTTATTCTGCTTTACTGCCGTACAAAAAAGGACCTCAATCAATGAAGAATCGAGACGTCCCGAAAGAAAAAGTAACAAAAAAATAAAATAAACCTGAAACAATGAAGAATGGGGGAGGGGGGGACGTTCAATGATCGCTGGCTCGCGTGGTTTCTCGCCGATAAATACGTCGTTTATACTCGTGCGCGTAAGCGCGATAAGTGATTCCTGGCACGTTATCGCGCGAGCAGTTAAAGGGAAAAGAATCGTGGCGCATTAACTTCACCCTCGCTCAGTTCCAACCCCCTGAGTTCTCCACCGCCCCCGCGCGTCAGACTCGTCCGTGGGACGAAGAGAAAGGAGATGAAAATTCGCTAGGTATATAGAGTGAGTATAGAGGAGAATTGAGTAGCGGGAGTTTGGAGAGTTGGCTGATAGGGATGAGGTAGTTGGCGCGACGCGAAAACCGCGAAATCTTGATCTTGGCAGTCCGTCGACGAGACGAATTTGCTATATATGCAATACATGACTATATATATATATATATATATATATATGTTTTTTTAGCTGCCTGAAAGTCTCGCGAGGAGAGCGGAAGAGTAAAATGTGGCCATTCATCTACAGTGGATGATGGTTGGAAAGAGAGAATGTGCAGTAAATGCAGCGGGCGCGAAAGAATGTTCTTCTGCTATACTCTTCTAGCTTCCGCCATATATATTATACTATATATATGTCCGCCATAATATATATGTATAATGAAATATATATTATTCAGTATGGGCATTTGTTTTTTTAATCGTTTAGCTCCGATCAGCACTTACATATAGTTATGATATTTACAAAATTGAGAATTCATTAATCATTATCTCGAGAACCAATAATAGTGGGGGGGGGGGGGGGGGGGGGTTAAATTTTGGTGAAATTTCATGGATATATTGTCCTTCGAAATGCTCACACTGAAATAATATATCCATGACATTTCACCAAAATTTCATCCCCCCACTATATTATTGCTTCTCGAGATAATGATTAATGAATTCTCAATTTTGTAAATAACTTTGTAACTGCTAATCGGATTTAAACGATTAAAAAAAGAATATTGTTTATTTTTTTTTTTGCCTTTTTCGAAATAAATTATGCCGGCATCGGACCATTGAAAAATATGAAAACAGAAAATTGCCAAAAAACATTTTTTTTCCTCTTCCATCTTAAAAAAAATCCTGTAGTTTTGCATATTGCCCCCCCTCTATCAGGAAAATAAAAGTGAATGGAATTCCGGGTGGTTCTTTCGTAGAAAAAAAAAAAAAACGAAAAAGTACCCTGAAAACTATCTAATGACTTTTTCTCCGATGACGGCACATTTTTTTTCAAGTAGGGCAAAAAAAATTTAAAAATATTCGTTTTTAATCGTTTAAATCCGATCAGCAGTTGTAAAGTTATGATTTTTACAATATTGAGAATTCATTAATCATTATCCCGAGAACCAACAATAGCGGAGGGATGAAATTTTGGTGAAATGTCATGGATATATTGTCCTTCGAAATGCCCATACTGAATCATTTTTTCGAGACAAAAAAAACGGGTTGGCTGAGTTGACAAGGAGCGCGATATATATATTTAACGAGGTATTGTTTATTTACGTATATTAAAATACGTGAATGTAAATAAATATGATATATAATATACTTTTGTTGACTTGAATTGTTTCTTTGGTTTTTTGACGTTTTCATATCGAATTATTTGGATTCAAGGAAAAATTCGATGAGATTTGTAATCAGTGAAAAATTTCCGATCGCCCAAGCCCTTAGAATATGGTAAAAGACGAAAAAAAAAATTGTAATTTTTTCCCCACATTGTCGAAAACATGAAAATACTGAAGTTTCGAACGCCCATAATTTTGCTCCGGATTGACGGATTTGAGCTTATCGGGGGTGTTTTGAAATTTCATTAGGACGCTGTATCGATGTATTTTTTTTCCCCTCTAATCACGAATCTGGCAGGCATTCACCTTGCAACTCAAAAATTCCATCTCAAAACATCGAAAAGATGTTTTTTTTTTTTTTCGAGAAAATTAAGATAACGATTAACATCGGCTACAATTTAATTAAAATTCATATGGTTCATATGGATATCAAACAAATCACTATTTTTCATGAAAAATTCCATTTTTGGACTTTGCTTAACCGATTTCTCAGTTAAACTTCATTCGAAAAAGTGAAAATTGTTTATAATTTTCTTTTAAAAATAATTCCCAATATCTTGTCCTTGTTTTTGTCATTTCGATGAGAAGCAAATATGAAAAAAATTGATTATTTTTTTTTTTTTTCGACATTCGTTTGACTCACCGGCACGCACTGTTATCTCACGTCCGAGCACACGTCCGACGCTGTTGGATGCCTGACATCGGTAAACTGCAGCGTGAACATCGCCCCGATAGCTCTCACCGCCGAATGGCAAAAAATACATCGAGCCATTTACAAGCATCTCTCGTATGTTTGATATCGGATGGACCGGTGAACCGTCGCCCATTAGCCAATCGACACGGGGACTCGGACTCCCCTTTGCCGAGCAGTGTATCATTGAACCGGTGTCGTTGGAAAATTCTACGGTCGAACGTGGCTGCGAGGTCAATACCGGCCCCTGACTGTCCACAACTACCCCTCGGCCTGGGGTAAAAAGATCGAGCAAAACGGGAGAAATAAACAAATTTATTAAACGGAAATTATTATGAATTATATCATTATTACCGTTTATCGAATTGAAATTCGTTTGAAAGGTTTTTGAAGGTTGTCAGTGTTGAACGGTTAGGGAATTAATTTTTATTTTCCTTCACTTCGCGAGGGTCGATCGATCGTGATGTAATTTTTTACTATTTTTTTTTTGACAAATTTTAGCTCCAAAAAAATCGCTCAAAGATCGAGGATTGAGTTTTTTTTTTGTTAATTCATAATTTAAAGATGTTATCAAAGGTGCCTTGAATAATTATTGAATTGAATAGACGAAGCCTCGGAGCGTGTACTTTGGATCCAATATCAAAGTTGCACAATTTCACGGTTCTCGTGGCAAAACCTTCGAGCAACTATTCTCCATTAAGGACCTTAACCTCGGCACCATACTTTGCCATAACCGCACGAGCTCCCACAGTGCGCGTCCATATTCATTAAGATCTCATTCGATAAAAACGAAAACGTTCTCCCCTCTTTCTTTCACTCTCTCTCTTGGAAGAAAAAGACAAATATATTTTTCTCGAAGAGAGAAAAATCGGAGAAGGCATTCACTGTTGGATCGACGATATACATATATATATATATATATATATATATATATATAAATACATAGTTTTTTCATCTCCTTATTCTTTCGAGAATTTCTTCCCGGTTAGAGAATAATGAGAAATTGTGGAGGGTGCAAGAAAACAAAAACCAGGGGAAGGAAAAAAAAAATCTACAAAAAAAAGTACAATATAAGCTCAGGAGATTTTTTTTTTTCCTGCTTTTTCTCTAATATCTCTTCATTCCTCGAATTATTATACGGGTCAGAATAAGAAAAAAGGCAAAAAAAAAAAAAATAAATAAAGCAAAGTGCGAGGAATGATGAAAATAGCTGCCGTTTCGTGCCACGTCCGAGATTATTCTAGCGTTAATAAATTATGTTCCCGCGGTATAAAAAAGAGCACAGCGAGGAAAATGAAGAAAGCGAGTACAAGAGCTTCGTGAAATTGTATTATCGTGTATAGAAGAGAAGAGAATTTTCATAGGACCTCTCGTGCAATGTGTATCAAACGACCAAAGGGCAATGAATATTAATTTCACGATAGAAAATATCTCGTTAGGCGATAAATTGTACTTTACCGTTACACCGAGAGCGAGATTTTTATTTCGTTCACACAAAAATATATGTTGAAATATGAATAAATGCATTCAAAGAAAAATGCAATCAAATACACACATTGATCAGAAATGAAAATATTTTATTCAATAATGAAGATTCATCGAAATAAATCAAAAAATTGTTAACCGGAATATCGTTTTTTTTTTTTTTTTTTTTCGATTTTAATAAATATTTTTCTCGTCTCCGTGCCTCAATATTTTCCGAAATTTCCATAACGTCAGCTAACGAATCGCGAATCGGTGAATAACTTTGCGAAGAAAATTCAGCTGACAGTGCAGAATTTTTCAAGTCTCAGATCGTGAGATCAGACACGAGGTAAGGGACATTCGTGGTAGGAGAAAAAAAAAAAGGGAACAATGCTGAGTTTTTATCCAAGGAAACTTCGTTACTGTGCAAGACCAGCTGGAAAGCTTTATTATACGTAGGTATGTATATATATATATGCGTATAAATATAGAGCGATATCTAACGCATCACTTTTCTTCAGGAAAGATTCCTCGACTTAAAATTCAATTTATCCTTCGTCGCGACCCTTATAAATCATTTCACGAAATGCTCAAAACGATAGGGATCGCAACGTGTGGTATCTCATTTCTCTTGGTCGTTCTTTAAACTACAAATATATGTGCACTCATATGGGATATTCCCCCATCAAGTGGAACGATTTTTGGACGAATCGTTTCAATTTTTTTTTTTTTTTTCTTATAAATCTCGGTTGCACCGTCCGGAAAGTGATTTCATAAAATATTTATTAGAAAGAAAAACGACTAAACAACGAAATTTTTGTTAAGTGCTCGATTTCTCGGATTTTTATTCAGAAGTCAGCTTTGAGTCCAAAATATATTTCACTCCGGAAAAATCAAAACTGATCTACATGAGGATACAGTGCTATTTAGTTGCTAATTTGTTCGCCAAATTTCAATTTCGTTGCTCCAGTAGTTTCGCCGGAATTGAGGCAGATGTCGGGTTTAAAAAGAGTTGACAAAAAGCCAATCCAGCGGATGACTGAATATTAAAAAAAAAAAAAATGAGAATTCGTTGCTATTTACTTGCTCGATACAAACACACTCATTTCAAACCGAAATAACCAACCTCCGGTCCAAAAATCACCCCCGTCAACGTACAAACAAATTGCTTCAAATGGACTGAAATAGGTTACGTGTTTTGTTTTCAGTGTATGAGTAAAAATGTATTGCGTCGATACAACGTATCTGGTATATCGAGAGCAACTAATTCATGGATCCGAAATTGATCTTAAGCGAATTTAAAAAAATGATCCTCCTATCATTTCTCTGTAACGTCGTTGGCATAGGGGTGGGTTTTGGTCATCGGGGGTTGAGCAACAAAATCATAAATACGTTGTATCGACGCAATATACATTGAAAACAAAACACGTCATTAATTTTATTCCGTTTCAAGCGATTTGCATGTACGCTGACGATGCGGGGGTGGTTTTTGGATCACGGGTTGATTATTTCGATTTAAAATTAGTGTGTTTATCGAGCAATTAAATAGCAACGAATTCTCATTTTTTTTCTTCTTAATATTCAGTCATTCGCTGGATTGGCTTTGCCAACTTTTTGAAATCTGACATCGCCCTTCCGGCGAAACTACAGGAGCAACAAAATCGAAATTTTGAGAACAAATTAGCAGCCAAAGAGCACTAAATCCCCATGTAGGTTAGCTTTGATTTTGACCAAGTGGTTATTATTTCAGACGTAAATATTTCTTTGCATTGAATTTCGTTAGAAATTGGGGTAAATACTCTGTATATTGACATATATGTATGCTAAACTTTGCAAAGTTTTCGTCGTAACAGAGAAATCATGAGAGAGAGAGGGAGAGAGAGAGAGAGAGAGCATATGAATCATCATCAAGATTGCTTCGTTCGCTTCCTCCTATTCTTCCGTTGCCATTATATATATATATATATGTAACTACGAAATTGAAGCCATTCACCCACAGCTAGCAAGAAACTCTTCTCGTTATCTTTACGCGCATGTATTATATGCATAAATTCTCGTTTGTATGAGAAACTCGTGATTCGCGATGGCATTTTCCGCGTATCTATATATATACGTGGGAGTACGATCACAGAGCTGGCACACGTTCACCGCCGCCCAAAGTCTACAAGTGCACGGTTGTATATCATCGAGATAATGCACGATACGAGAAAGCGACGAGAGAGGGCAAAAGATAGAACACAAGCGAGCGAAATGGAAAATATTTTTGTCCCATCAAGATTGAAAGAGCTCTCAACGAAAAAATCATCAATATTAAGATTCGTTTTTTGCTTCATTGAATATTCTATTTAAAAAAAACAAAGTTTTTATCCTTCCGTTTTTTGCGATAACACGAGAAAAAAAAAAAAAAATTGTCACATTTCAGGACTATTTTTCAATCCCTCGGTGCCCGAAAATTGATTTCAATTTTGTTTTTATTGTGCTAAAGGTGGATTCATTTTTTTTTTTTGTTAAATTATCCTTTGCATTTTCACGAATGGCTGAGGAGGACTCGCTGTCATGAATTAAAAAATCTTCTACACACATTGATTCAATCGCAATCCTTTTTCAATCAACATCCATTCATTCAACTTAAATTTGCAATCTTTAAGATTTATCTCGCCTGGTTCATATCGTCCCAATCCTATCTCACTATGTAAAAAAGCAAAAAAAAAAACTTAGATATCTTCTCGAAGTACGATGCTGGAGTTCTTTGCTCTTCTCCCTCTTACATACTTCGAAGCCGTGTTTTCTGCTTCGATCGCCAAAGAGAGAAGAAGAGGTTCTCGATGTATACGCAGAGTCGAATAAGGAAGAGAGGAGAGAAAAGAGAGAGCGAGAGAGAGAGAAAGAGAGAGAGAGAGAGAGAGAGAGAGAGAGAGAGAGAGAGAGAGGGAACAAGAATCAACGGTTGGTGCATTATGCATGAACGGCGCGAAGCTTGATAACCATGGCGGGTCGCGGTATCGGGGAAATGAGAAGGATGACTGCACGGTAGAAATGTGGAGAAAGGGGTAAGGGTGCAAAACGACGAAGCTTGGTTCGAGTCCATATAAACCTCCACCTTCCACCCTCTCTGGCTCTCTGTATCTCGAACAGGATGGGGTTGTGGAATCGCGAGATATAATATATACGATGGCTTCGCGTGTTTTTCATACGAACGCAGAGAGAGAAAAACCAGATCGAGACACATAGCAATATTGTGTATTGTGGTATTTTATGGCGAATCCGGAGTCTCGTTGCAAGGAAACATGCACGGATATAATATACGAGGACGAATAGCTATATAATTTGAGTGTCACAGACACGCGATTTCGTTTCTTCGAAAATCACACAGCACATGTACATACAGATGAATTGCTGTCACTCAGAGAATTCGCAAATAATTTTAGTCCAAGTCGAAAAGTAATAGAAACCAAATTAGAAATTTTAAATGCGGTTATATTCCAATATGATTTGTGAAAAGACGAGGACATGAGTACATAAATCCGCCAGTGGGTGTATGCATTTATGCATACACGTGGGCATAAATACATTGGAGCGAGAACATCCAGTGGGAAAATTGAGTAAGGTATTCTTTCAGATGTGAAAAACTCGCGCTGTATAATGCAAGTGAAAAAGTATGCGGAGGCCAGAAAGTGAGAAGCAGTGAGGGTATACAAGCGTGCCCAACGATATTTTCCGAAGGTTGGAAAAACTTTCGGCGACCAGAATGCATACGTTTTTCGTGAGTTTCGAAGGCAGATCCGCGTGTGGATAAACCAGAGCTGAACTATATGGGTAGTACGTGAATTCACGTTTGCCTGGTTCACTCTTTCTTTCTGTCTCCATCTCTCGGTTTTCACGTGCATATACGAGTAAATATCTCGTTTGGGGATTTTCTCTCTCTCTCTCTCTCTCTCTCTCTCTCTCTCTCTCTCTCTCTCTCTTTCTCTCTCCGCATCTATACTATATTCTCAAATTCACCCACATGGGGTTGGATGCGATGCATTTATGCAGCGAGAGCTTTTCCTGTATGTTCCATCCTATAGTATAGATGTGCCTATCCACCTGTGCGCCTCAAAGTTTCCCCAACCATGCACAATCTACTCGCTCTATCTATCGTGGCATGCGTGTAAATATGCATACATGGAAAGAAAAGGGACATGTAAAATATATACGAAAACACACGGACGTGGAGCAGTTGGCGGGAAAGTGGACCAAGCTGTAAATTTGAATCTCTCGCGTTGCTCAGAATCCAAGATGCGTTTGAGGTGCACGTGCATTTCGTATTTGTAGTTTTTGCAGTGAAATCATCAGTACGGCTGTGCGCATTTAGAGCTCTATTCGAACCTGCTCTGCCAGAATTTAGGGACTCCGAAAGAGCCTACCAAATTAAAAATCTACCGAAAAACAAATCTAGCAGATATGTGCAAAATACCCAACATCTCTCCCTCAATGACAAGATAGCAATTATCCGACGTGGCTGATGGTAAGCTACTGGAAAAGCTACCCTGTGTGTGGGGTATTCCAGTAGTTTGCTGGTAACTTTCCACCATGCCGGAGAGTTATCGGGTGGACTTGTAATTGGTTAGAGATGTTAGCAGAGATGTTTGTGAAAGCCCCATTCTCGTAGAAATGTTATTGGGTACAGATCTAAGCGAAAGCCTCATTTTGGTAGAGATTTAATTGTGCAGAGATGTTAGCAAAAGCCTCATTCTGGTAGAGATTTTATTGGGAAGATATTTCAGTGAAAGCTTTAATCTGGTAGAGACTTTATTGGAAAGATATTTCAGTGAAAGCCTCAATTTGGTAAAAATGTTATTTGGGTAGAGATGTTGGGTGCTGCTCATGTCTGGTAAGAACTTGTTTCCTGGTCAACTTCTAATTCAGTAGGCTTGTCCGGAACGCTTTAATTCTGGTTGAGATGTTATTGGGTAGAGATCTAAGCGTAAGCCTCATTTTGGTAGATTTTATTGGGCAGAGATGTAAGTAAAAGTCTCATTCAAGTAGAGATCCTATTGGGAAGATATTTCAGCGAAAGCCTCAACCTGGTAGAGATTTTATCGGGAAGATATTTCAGCGAAAGCCTTAATCTGGTAGAGATGTTATTTGGATAGAGATGTTGGGTGCTGCTCATGTCTCGTCAGACCTTGTTTTATGGTCAACTTGTAATTAAGTATAAGTTCGTTCGGAATACTTCAATTCTGGTAGAGATGTTATGGGATAGTGAAGTTTCAGTCAGAGCTTGGTAACATATTATACAACCCAATAAACCTGTTCCTACAGTTGATTCAACGACCTTGGAGCACGTAACGCAGACGCATCTGCAACTCTATCTAAAATTTCACTGAACCGTAACAACTTCATCAGAATGCAGATCCAAATTAGCACTAATTCCTCTCTTTGTGCTTACATAGATTGCAAATGTACAATTATGCGTCCATTAACGTCTGAGTGTGTATGAGCTATGCGTCAATGTCTTTACCAGAATTTATATCATTACACAGATATGTGCATAGGACTATATTTGTATACGGATAGATATTGTCGCGGGGATGGATCGTCATACGCGCAGCGAAGCTGCTGCAGGATTTTGCATTAGTCTGTGTGCACTTGCAGATGGGCTCTGAGCTTTACCTCGAATCATCCATTTCTCACTGACGCACACGCAAATAATCCCCTCCTTCTACCTCGGTATCTTTGCCACACACACACACACACACACACACACTCACACACGCTATCTCCATTAAAATTCAAGCTTCGAACCTCCACAGGCATCACACAAACATTAACGTGGACCCCTCAAACCTCCACCTCGCCATGGTACTAACCGCATCGTTTCTCCTCTCTCGCCTAATACACATGACCATTCACGCGTTTAGTTGGCGCAGCACACGTGTGTACCGGGATTTAGTGAATGCGCGATTTAACTTGAATACACTTGCGTGTAGATGCGTACGGGACTGTGACTAATCGGGCATTCGTGCATCGGAGAAGTATACGTGTATTTGGGATATTCCACGTGTAGTGGAACCATTTCTAGTCTTATTTATTCACTTCAAAGAGTCAATAGAGGAAAGATAGTCTGGGAAAAAAGAATTATGAAAGTTCCGTTTTTTGTTTTACTTCTTTTGTGAAGCGACGTAACGAAAATAAAGACTCGCGCAAATCCCCAACATCATTTTACTTCTTCCAGAGTGTATTCAATCGATTCAATTTGATCAAAAGACCAAACTTTGGACCTGAAGCTTTGAATCGCGATAAAAATGGTCTCAAAAAATTTAACACCAGTCTAATTGCGTTTGTCGTACTCGAACGAATTAGCTGGTAAAACAATCACGTTGCCCCAGATATATTTCATAGGTGTTGTACGTTTGTGTTTGTATCGGTGCAATTGAGCGCAATTTTGGACGTGCTTGTATAATGGGGTGGCGAAAGTCTCGTATATCGGAGAGTAGTGAAGCCCGGTAAAGCTCAGCCGGGCTTGGTTCTCTCGTCAGAGAATCCATATAGGTATATATATATATGTATATACGTCGGTGACATGTAAACGCCACCATGAAAGTTCCCTGTATTTATAAAGCATCTCTCTCTCTCTCTCGTCGCTTTAGGTTCGCAGCCTTTCTCGCGTGGATCCTAACGCTCAATTACAGAGAATCCTCGCTTTTAACATCAGAATCGTCCTACCGTGTGCGGTATGTCCGGACCGGTGCACACAAAACGCTATGATCAGCTCACAAAATATACACGTTCCTATGCTGGTAGCGAACAATAGGGGGCTTGAAACACATTACTCTGCACGTTAAATTCTGCTGGTTACGCCCTTTTGTTCGCGAATCATCGTGCATATATATTTTCACATCTGTACAGACATATAGGCCGCGAACACATTTGGTTCTGCATTGCACCCCAAGCTCACGCATCCCGTTATCATTAAACCCCCTTTCCCTCACTCTTTCTCTCTGCCTTTGCTCGCGTACTCCCCTTCCCCTGACACGAGGGGGCTGTGCTTGCCTTCGGTTAACGAGGAAATTCGCCGAGGGATTACCTCAGACCGCCAAGAGCGTTTTAACTCCCGCGTTAATCCTGCTACGATTACTCGGCATTTACATTCTTGTACTATCTCCCCTCCCCCCCCACCCGCCATTTTTTCTTGTATCACCGAGATTTGATGCTTGGCTGATTCTCGCAGTCAAGATATTTGAGTTTTATTACAGATCCTCTTTGCGCGGAATAATAAAATTAATCGTAACATTCTTTGAGTATTTTCTCTCGTCGAAAGTTGTAAATTTTTTATTTTATTTTTATAAATTCATGGAAAGTGGCGAATTGGGGAGATATTTTTGTGAAAAAAAATACTACATTACGCTCGAGAAGATCTTGAGAACAAGAATTAGAAAAAAAAAAAAAAAGAAAATTCTTGAAAAATTCTATTCGTATTTGGAAAAATCCACGATATAATTTTATTTATTTCATAGATATTCGTTGAACAGTTTTATTTTTAAATAACCATGTATTAATAGCTCTTTGACTCAAATGCAATAACTTCTCGTTACTGAAAAGCAATGAATCATTTGAATAGTATTGCCATATTTGAACGAGCATTTCATGTAATATTGAGACAGGTGCTTTATTTTTCAAATCATACTTCAAAGCTTTATCTACGTGACATCACGATGTTTGCTGCCTTAAAATTTCAAAATATTTATACATCTATGACGCATTTACGTATACGAAGAATATAAATCTCTTCGCTGTATATAATGGGACACGATGGGGCATAACGTGTTCACTTTCGACAAAAGTTTAAATTTTTTTCGAAAAACTCATTTGGTGCAGCTTTTTTTCTTCAAGTTTTAGGCATGATAGAACACGAAGAATTGTTAACTGGGATATAAGTGAAGTGAAAAACAAACAAAACAAAAAGTACGAATTTTCGCTGAATGGATTTTTCGAACATTTGTTTTTGTTTATAAAATATATTTCTAAAGTTAATCTGTTGTACATAAAAAGCTTGAAAAAAACAATTCAGCCAACGAAGAGTCTCAATGAACGAGAAAAAAAGAACGAGTATTCAGGAAAATTATAATTTGCGTTCGAGTGTGTCCATTTTGCTCCACTCTCTCCGAGATTACAATTTATCGTGATCACATGACATTATCGGTGAGAATTCGATATCTAGGACTGCCAAATGTGGATGAATAAGCGTGTACTATAAATTTTTACGCTATTTCGTAATTTTTCGTTTTCTACACAGGATTTTCCGAGTAAATATTTATTAGTCGGGGCAATTCTTCGGAGCAGTTTAATTCGCGAGCGTGAATAAGCTGCAAAAAAAAAAAAAGGACAAACTCGGAAGAAAGGTATCTCAAATCTGAATTCTAAGGCTGAATTTTGTTTTTATTTTTCCATGTCAATGGTCGTCAATTGAGCGACTTTTAAAAAATTCACACGGTCAAAAGTGTTCTCACTTTACGTGGAACGCCTCGCATTATACCCCAATATAATGGCTCGTACACATATTTCAATGTCTACATACTGACATATTATAAAAAATGATCAGCCCGCCCCTCCGCTCTTCCTGAATTAAACGACAGATTTATTTCCTTTTGAAATTGCCTAAAATACTTTCGAAAATCGAAAAAAAAAAAAAAAAAACAGTTTTCACGAAATGTATATAAAGCCTCGTTTGTTCAATGCGAATCGGTCAAAGTTCGACGAAATTTTCGTCATGTATGTCATCGTTGCTGTTATACTGTGCCTATCGGTCGTCCACGTGGCACCAAGTCATCATGAAGTAATAAACTTAATTTTTTTTTCGTCATAAATAATGAACGAAAAAAATATTTCAAAACGGAAATATCATCTATTGTTGTTTTCAAATATTTTTTACATTTTACGTTATCGATTTTTGTTTTTCTTTCACAGATCCACAAGCGAATGACAAAAGACGAAATGCAGCAAGTTTTCGGGATGACGCAGAGCGAAGACAGTAAATTACCTTTACATTTCATTCTTGATATTTTTGTCTCTCACGACATTATGATTTTTTTTATTCGGTCATGGCCTAAAAAAGGGAGTAGTCGTAGCGTTCAGATTTTCTTTTTTATAAATTTTTGGATAAAAGTAAATCGAAGAATACTCGGAATCCATTAATTGGAAACGCAATTTTTTTCAGCAGAGAATTGCATCGAGCAGTTCAGGGGAATTATTTGATAATTTTCTTTGTTTGATGGACAGCATACAGCTTAATTATTTTCTTTCCAGTGCCCGAGTATAAGCTCGCGAGCATTGAGGTATCGGAGATGGAAAAAAGGAATACCCGATTTCGCAGACAGATACGAATCGAAAGTCCCAACAAAGTCATGAGATTTTCGTTTGAACACGCCGACGGATTTCTCATTGGTGAAAAAACTCCAGTCACATTAGCGCACCGCGAAGGGAATAGAATCGTATATACGGACCAGCCAAATGTGAGATAGTGATTCATATTGTATTTTTGTACGGTACAATTTAATAATTAACATTGCGACAAGAAAGACCAATTTAATGAATCATATGAATATATCAACGTATTCCGATAATATTAGCCTTCGCTAACAATGCTAATTCAAAAGTTTAATAGAGTTAAATAAAAAAAAAAAAAAAGTTTAATAGTTTAATAAAAAAATAATAAAAATAAAAATAATAAAAATAATAAATAATAAAAAAATAGTTCAATAGTTTAATAAAAAAAGTTTAAAAGTTTAATAGTTTAAAGTTTAATAGAGTTTAATAGAGTTTAATAGAGTTATCAGAAACACCGTTATAAAATGCATGTTAGGACTCGTCCGATTGATAATTTTTTTGTATTTTTTCAGATGATGAGAACTGTGGGACGGCTATTGCAGGATCCTACTACTCGTTCGTCATTCGTTCTTTCGCAAAATCGCAATCGACGTTACGCTATCGTAGGCAACGAATAATTTTTTTTTGCTATCCCCCCCCATTACCAATCCCCATTGTCATGAAATACTTTTTCAGGATGGATACATAGAATCGAAAAATTTGATGATCAGATCTTTGCCGGAGGGCCTTTTCGATTCTTCCTCAAATAATTCCAACCTTCACGTTATCTACAAACCGAAGAAACAACCGTTCCAATCAGAACATCCCTATGAGCGTGAGTTTTCTTCTTTCTGCTGCTTTTAATTCTCAAATTTATTCTCATTAGAGTGAACGTTAATTAATTTGAAAAATAATCCGGCAATAACAAGTCATTGAATAAATAGTGCCGATATTTTTTTATTTTTCACAATCATCGATACTATTATTTTTCAGTGCTGAATCGGGCTCAGCTACGAATGGTATCATCGGAAAATGAGCAAGAGATTCCGAGCACAATTTATCCAGAAATATTGCTCATCTTGGATTCATCTAACTACCTGTAAGTGATCTCATTGTTTATCCGATGGATTTACTAATTGGCAAACTGAGGTCTACGAGTTATATTCCTTTTTAATACGAAAAACACACGGTAATGGTTTCATGAAGCATGTAAAAGTGAACTTTTTGGTGAATTAAATGTACACCGATCGAGCAAAGACTAAAGTGTTAACAATTCGATAATTAGCGATGTGAGGTGACTTTTAGCGTGTTCTGATTTGCAGTTTCCACGGCTCGAATCTCTTTCACACTATCAGATATTCTATGATGTTATGGAACACCATTGACATGAGATACAGAAATCTAAATAATCCAAAAGTCAGGCTCAACATAGCGCGTATCGTCATCGCTAAGGTGAGTACAAAATAAAATACATCACACAAATTTCAAGTCAAGAAGTTTCGATTCAATATTATAAAGTTTATCGAAAAAGAACGAAAAATCCCAAGTTAGCTATTATATAACTATTAGCGAATATTACCCTCTCGCTTTTGTTACTAAATTTCACGCTAAATAATAAAGCCCGACACAACGATCATCACAGCGTAGTCCGAAAATCGATGACAAAAGTTTCCAGTAAAAGAAACAAAAATGATGTTTCAAATTTTCTTAAATACTTTTTGGATTGAAAATGCGATATCATTGAATAACAATATGTAAATCCTGATTCAGCCCATTTAACAGTTGCTACTTTTTTTATTTTATTTACGAACATAGGAACCAGAAGGGATCCCATACATTCATTCCAACATGATAGATGCAAGCTCGATGCACGTCGACAATGTAGTAGAAGAGGCGGGCAAATACTTCTATAGCAACCAAGAAACTTTCCCGTTGGATAGTTATGACATTAGTGCAATTATGACACAGTGAGTCACGATTATACGATTATTTTCCTAAATGATTCGATTAACATGAATCTATATATACACACATACACATATTTTATTAAGAACTTTATTTTGCCCCTGAAAATATTGTCTATAATTTATTTAACGTTTTCAGGCATCGTTTGGTGTCCCCATCAGGAAATCAACCCGACGGTAATGAAATTAATTACGAGATTATTTTTTAATACTGGAACCAATAACTGCCAAAAATAAATATGACACATGTTATTCGTTCAGGAGTCGCGAACTTAGGACCTTGCTTGGTGGATCATTATTACCAGACAGTGCCAAGAGTAGCAATTTTTCGGGACCACCGTAATTACGCGACAGAGGCACCGGCCCACGAATTGGGACATGCGTAAGTTTTATGAATTATGTTCGTTGATATCGTGAAGGAACCAGTATTATTAAAAGTAAAACTGACAGTAAAGAACGTCAATTTTTTATTTATTAATCAATTTTCACCGATTTTGTAAAATATAACAGTGGCATTGGAATTATTTACGATGAGTGGTTTTGTTTTTCATAATAAGGGCGGATTTTTTCAGGACATAATTGATAACGGCAAACCAATTGTGCCATAATTTGAAGCATGTTTTGTAGATGAAAACGTATAATTTTTAAACTACCAACTAGTAAAAATCGCAGTTGGAACAATGTTTTTATGTGAAAAAAAAAAACGATTTTTTTTTTTTCATTTTTCGCTTCTGGAACGAAAATTATTGAAGCAACCGCAGTACTTTCAAGAAGAAAGCTGTCGAGAATCGCAAGACCTTTAAAATGAACCCCACTTCGAATCGATAGATGCATTTTTCGCTGAGAAATCTCAGAAAAATCACTGAAAATAGCAATTTTTTTTTGAAATTTGTAACTCAGGTTTTTTGTGGTTTGCAGCATCGGCCTTTCGGGGGGGGGGGGGGGGGGGGGGGGGAGAGGAGAATATAGTTAATATCATGTGGAATACGTGTGCGAAAGCTCGATTCTGACAGAGACATAGTCTATGCACAATCGAAGTCAAAGGTTTATGTGACATATTTTCTCGCATTCATTCTATCTCGTACGATGGATCGATTAACATTTTTACGGCAAATTTATAAATGAAAAAATCCAAACTAATACAATTTGTAGATTTAAATTTGAGCGTTGAAATGCCGTTAAATCGGTTAAAAATGCATCCTAACATCGAGCCATATACGTGCAAGCGCGCGTCGTAAGTTGACTGGAGTCAAGCATCGGTAGTGGGGGGGCGGCGAAGTGCTCGTGCGGGCAACTCGTTCGCATCAAGACGTACTCCTACTACCGCATATAGCATAGTATAACAATGACAAATTACGTAGAATTATCCAAATATAAAAAAAAAAAAATTATTACTTTTTTTTTTTTAACTCTCGATTCACATATTTATATACCATTTGGGATTATTTGGTTCACGAAAGACTGGGTGCAGTTCACGACGAGCTTGAGATAAACAATGAAAATTGCACGAGCAGCAGCGGCTACATCATGAGTCTTACTGTCGCGTCGACCAATAACTGGAAATTTTCATCTTGCTCCATAAGAGATATGCGCAATCATACCAAGTACGCATATACAATTGATGAACATAATTTTTCCGATGAGTCAAACGAAAAAAGCAATAGTTTATTCAGTTGAACGATTTTTTTAAATTTTGTTTCTCTTTTGAAACAGGCACAATCCTAAATGTCTCTACAATAAGCCAAAAAACGCGGGAATAATTTTGCCGCGAATCGTGGGTGACAAGTCTATGACCATCGACAAACAGTGCCAATTGGAGAAGGGCACTAACGCTTGCTCGCCCGAGTTGGTACCGGAAGAGGACTTTTGTCGCTCATTGTCTTGTATACATCCCGACAATCCTCATTCTTGCTATATCATTCCTGCAGGCGCTCTAGCGGAAGGTACTCCTTGCGGCAATGGAAACAAGGTCTGTGCGACGGAATGATTTGTGCTTTCTTTCTCAATTTGTTTTCTTTTCAATATAAAACAAATCGAGTTCCTAATAATTGCAGAAATGCTCGAGGGGTGAATGCGTCAGTGGATAGAATTCGAAAACGAAAAAACTCGCGGTAATCACGATGAAGAAAACAGCTTACGACGGATACGTAAGGTAAAGAATCAACCGAATAGATGTTCGCAAATCTAAAACGTGCTTATCGGTATCTTCGAAGTTATCAGTGTGACGATTTATCTTGATGGGAATCAATGAACATGGCAATTGAACACTTAAAAATTTGTATTGCATGTAATGATGGAATAAAGTGTTTTGTCGAAAAAAAAATACATATGGCTGTTTTATAATCATACTCATTGCGAAATTGATGAAAATTCATTATATCTCTCGATCAGAGCTGGGCAAAGTACCAGAAAGTACTTCAAGTACAAAGTACAAAGTACGGTAAGTACCTGAAGTACTCGTGTATTTCAAGTACCATGTACCGCAAATACTTCAAGAACTAAATACTTCAAGTACTTCAGGTACCAAGTACTTGAGGTAGTATCAAATACTTTTCAAGTTTTCAGGTATACATCTCGTAAGTTCTAGTACTCGTATATTTGATTTCTTACGTACTCTTTAATCTCATTTGATTTTGAGTCAAGTGCCTTTTGTATCAAAACATATTTTCACATATTGTGCAATTCTCTCAGGATAGGCAGATTGGAATATAAATATTTAAACGAAGAATTGGGAATAATTAAAAAAAAAAACAGCATTGACGATTGAAGTTAAGATTTATTTAGCTTCAGGTTTGAAAAAAAAAGGATAAAGAATATAATACGCGGATTGTTAAAAACGGAGCCATGCATCGAAAATAATACCGTAACTACTGTAGCTTGAGCCTTTGAGAGTCATTCCTTATAATCTTAACCAAAAGATGGCGCAGAACGTTCCTTAATTATATATATATATTCAAAGGCATTATACATGCAACCATTAGCAAGACGTGTTCAAAAGTACTTCATACTTGGTACTTTAAAAATTACTTGAAGTACAGGTCGAGTATTTGGAAATTAAAGTGCAATACTTGAAATACTTTTAAGGTACTCTGTACTTCAAGTACTGTACTTCCAGTACATCGTAAGTACCGGGTACTTGAAGTACTGCCCATCAGCTCTTCTCTCGACAGTTTGATAGTTCCAGTATCAGACTACAATTTTAAAATTTTTTTAATAAAACAAAAAAAAAAAAAAAACAATTATGCGGCAGCAAAATTTCGAGAAAAGTGTTGTTATTTTTATGACGAAAAATTCTCAATATCTGCAAATTTCGTATCACATCCAGGCAGGCTGTGCTTCTCAATTGTTTATGAATTATTTGAATATAATTGTGTTACGTTTGGATCAGCACGCGTTCGATGGTTTTTAGCCCTTTTTCCGGCATTCAATGTAAGCCTCAGAGAGACAGGTGCTTATCAAATTATGTTTCCAGGCGTTTCTCCACGTGTGCTTCGATAAAATTCGAACTATTTGTACATCGATGACGCAAAAGTTTCACTACATGAATGTGGTGTGTATGTGCGTACAAAGAATAAATCATTTCTTGCTTTAAACAAGTTTACAGGCAAATATGGGAAAAAATGGCCCACGCGAAGTCACGAAATTGGCACTTTCGAAAAAAGTTCTTATTTTTTTTTCAACTCATTTTCTGCGCTTTCTCAAAGTTTTTAGACACGCTAAATATGGAAAATTGTTCATATGAACACAAGTATTGTCAATAAAGAGAAAAAAAAAATCATTTTTTTCCCTGAAACGATCGTTTTAAGCTTTGGAATTTTTTGTTTGTTTATCAAATAAATTTCTACCGTAATTCCATTGGAGTGATTCTTGTGATATGAATGTTATTTCGATCAGTGACGAGACAAAAAAAAAAATTTTTCAGGAAATTAGATTTTTTTTTATTGGGCCCCCGTTCGTTCCGCACTTATTTCCTTGGTTAAATATAAGCGCAATCGCACGAAATTATCGGAGAGGTTATGAAACCTGTGGACGCCAGATGTGGTTAAATACACATGCAATATAAATTTTGGTACTATTGCGTCATATATAGGATATTCCAATTATATTTTTATTGGTCGTGGCAAATTTTTCGAGCAATTAAATTCATCAACGATGCGACTGCAAATGCAAAACAAAAAAAAAACAAATTCAGAAAAAGCTTTGTTAAGTTTTGATTTTAAAATAATTTTTTTTTTTAAATTTTTAATGTCAGGGTTCGCCAATCAGCTCTCGAAAAATTTAACGGATCAAAAAGGATGTCACTTTATGTGGAGCATCTTATATTACACCGATATGTGGGTTGTGCATATTTGTATGTCTCCGTGCTTGCATCAATTACCCAAGCGCATCGCCATCCTCGGTTGAAATATACGTAGAAATACGAAAAATTAATGGACTGTCATGTTTGTCTGGAATGATATCGAAGACAATAGTTTTCACGAGACATATGTATAAAGCTTTATTTCGCCTAACGTGCATCAGTTGCATTACGACGAAACTTCGCCACCATGTATGTCATCGTTGCTGCCGTATTGTGTCTTACGACCGTCTCGGTGTCAGCGAGTCATCATGAAGTAAGGAAATTCGCGTTTTCATTGACGTTTTCGTCATCATGAAGTAAGGAAATTTCGATATTTCATTCGAACGTCGTTTTTTTTTTTTTTTACTTCGCAGATCCACAAACGAATGACCATCGAAGAAGTTCAACAAGTTTTCGGGACCAATCATGACGATGGTAAATATTTTTGTGCAAAGAAAAAAAGAAGCGAACCATTGACAATGATATATTAAAAATTCAAATACAAAAATTTCCTAAATGTGCTGTAAAATACCTCGTGTAGGTATATATCTCCTTTTTTTCAATTTACGATTATTTACGTATGTCAGTTACGTATATTTTTTGTCTTGTATATGGGTGGAATAAACGTAAAAATATTCAACAATGTAGAATATTTGAAGATTCAAACTTTTCTGAAAATTTTTCGAGTATAATATGCGCATATAGTTGTGATATATTTTGGATATTCTCTCTTTTAGTACCCGGCTATAAGCTCGCGAAGATTGCTATATCGAGTATGCAAAAAAGGAGTACGACATTTCGCAGGCAGATACAAATCCAAGGTGACAATGAAGATATTAATTTATCCCTGAAACATACCAACGGTTTTCTCGCTGGTGAACACACACCAGTCACAATGGCGATTGCCTCGGGGGATGAAGTACGATATGTGGACTATCCCCATGTGAGAGAACGATTGATATATAGCATTACATTGCAATTTGATAAATTTGTACAACGAAATTAAAGTTAAACTCGATTAATGATAAATTAAAATTAACGTTGACGAGTAATGTTAATTTAAAAAGTTTATTGGCATAAATTGATCATTAAATTTCATGATTTATGTGATCGATTGTTCATCATTTTTAGGGAATGGAATACGTCGGACAATTATTGCAAGATCCTCGTACAAGTTCGTCGTTTATCCTTTCGCAAAATCGTGATCGAAGTTACGCCCTCGTGAGTTACAAGCAATTTTTTTTCCTGTTTTCGTTTTTATCTCTCATTCTCAACCTCTCATTGTCATGAATTACTTTTTTAGGATGGATATATCGAGTCGAAAAATTTGGTGATCCGATCTTTGCCGGAGGGCCTTTTCGATTCTTCCTCAAATAATTCTAACCTTCACGTTATCTACAAACCGAAGAAACAACCGTTCCAATCAGAACATCCCTATAATCGTGAGTTTCCTTCTTATTGCTGTTTTTAATTCTCAAATTTATTCTTATTAGAGTGGACGTTAATTCATTTGAAAAATAATTCGGCAATAATGAGTCGTTGAATGACTTTTTTAATGAGTCGTTGAACGACTTTTTTTTTTATACAATTATCGCTACAAATATTTTTCAGTGTTGAATCAGACTCAGCTACGAATGGTATTATCGGAAAATAAGCAAGAGATTCCGAACATAATTTATCCAGAAATATTGCTCATCTTGGATTCAACTAACTACCGGTAAGTCGATGGATTTACTAATTGGCAAATTAAGGCCCACGAGTTATATTCCTTTTTAATACGAAAAACACACGGTAATAGTTTCATGAAGCTTTTAAAAGCGAATTTTTGGGGAATTAAATGTGCACCGATCGGTCAAAGACCAAAGTGTTACCAACTCGATAATTAGCAATGTGAAGTGACTTTTAGTGTGTTCCGATTTGCAGTTTCCACGGCTCTAATGTCTTCCGCACTATCAGATATTCTCTGATGTTATGGAACACCATTGACTTGAGATACAGAAATCTAAATAATCCAAAAGTCAGGCTCAACATAGCGCGTATCGTCATCGCTACGGTGAGTACAAAATAAAATACATCACACTAATTTCAAGTCAAGAAATTTTCATACAATATTATACAGTTTATCGGGAAGGAACGAAAAATCCCAATTTACCTATTACATAATTACTAACGAATCTTTTTGCTCTCTCGCTTTTGTTACTAAATTTCACGCTAAATAATAAAGCCCGTCACAACGATCATCACGGCGTAGTCCAAAAATCGATGACAAAAGTTTCCAGTAAAAGAAACAAAAATGATGTTTCAAATTTTCTTAAATACTTTTTGAATTGAATATGCAATATCATTGAAAAATAATATGTATACCCTGAATCAGCCCTTTAACAGTTGCTACTTTTTAAAATTTTATTCACGAACATATAGGAACCAGAAGGGATCCCATACATTCATTCCAACATGATAGATGCAAGCTCGATGAACGTCGACAATGTAGTAGAAGAGGCGGGCAAATACTTCTATAGCAACCAAGAAACTTTCCCGTTGGATAGTTATGACATTAGTGCAATTATGACACGGTGAGTCGCGATTATTTATCCAAATGATCCAATTAACATGAATACATATATCTACATAGACGGATTTTAATACAAACTATATTTTGTTTCTGAAAAAGAATACGTTGTGTTTAGTTTATTTGACTTTTCAGGCACCGTTTGCTGTACCCTGGCGGTAATGTGAACGGTAATTAAGTTAATTACGAGATTTTTTTTTTTTTTTTCAATACTGGAACCAACAAATACCAAAAATAAATATAAAATATTGTTACGAAATGAGAACGGGGATATTTGTTTTTGGGGAGCGTTTATTAATTACAAGATGATCCCTTATCATTGTGTGACCGCACACCATGCGACGTTTATCGAGAAACTCCCTAAACAACTGATAGGTTCGATCGTCAGTTCGTCAGTTATGTCAACGACGAGCTTCGCTCGTTGTTTTTTCTATCCCGTATATTTATCAGGCTACTCTCCGTATTCATAACAATATGTTATTTTTCAGGAGTCGCGAGCCTAGGCGGGGCTTGTTTGGTGAATGATTATGAGAAGACAGTGCCAAGAGGACTAATTTTTCGGGACGTCGGTAATTACGCGACAGAGGCACCGGCCCACGAACTGGGACATGTGTAAGTTTTATGAATTGTTCCCAGTGAAATCGTGAATGCGAATCAGTATTATTAAAAGTAAAACTGACAGCAATTAAAGTCAATTTATTAGTCATCAATCAATTTTCACCGATTTTGGAAAATATAATAGTGGCATTGGAATTTACGATGAGTCGTTTTGCTCTTCATAATAACGGTAATATTCGTGTAAATTGGCAATTCAAAAGGGGATTATTCGCGTATTCCCAATACTAACGGGTTGCTAGCCATATTAGTATGGTACATAGCATAGTATAGCAATGAAAAATCATGCAGAATGACACTTAGCATATTGTATTATTCAAAAAGGGAAAAAAAAATTATTACTTTTTTTTAAACTCTCGATTCACGTATTTATATACCATTTGGGATTGTTTGGTTCACGAAAGACTGGGTGCAGATCACGACGAGCTTGAGAAACATGGTGAAAATTGCACGGAAAGAAGCGGCTACATCATGAGTCTTAGTATCGCGTCAATCAACAACTGGAATTTTTCACCCTGCTCCATAAAAGATATTCGCTTTTATACCGAGTACGTATATACAATTGATGAACACAATTTTTCCAATGAGTCAAATGAAAAATGCAATCGTTTATTCGGTTAAACGATTTTTGTTAATTTTTTTTTTTTTTTTTTTTTTTTTTAACAGGCGCAATCCTAAATGCCTCTACAATGAGCCAAAAAATGCGGGAATAATTTTGCCGCGAATCGTCGGTGACAAGTCTATGACCATCGACAAGCAGTGCCAATTGGAGCTGGGCACTAGAGCTTGCCCGCGCAAGGAGGTACGGGAAGAGGACTTTTGTCGCTCGTTGTCTTGTGTATTTCCCGCCGGTACTGACTATTGTTGGAACATTCCTGCACGCGCTCTAGCAGAAGGTACTCCCTGCGGCACAGGAAACAAGGTCTGTGCAACCGAATGAACTGCAATTTCTTTTTCAATTTTCTCGTTTCAATATAAAATAAATCGAGTTCCTAATAATTGCAGATATGCTCAAGGGGTGAATGCGTCAGTGGATAAAATTGGAAAATAAAAAAAAAAAAATTGCGGTGATCGCGATGAAGAATAGAGCTCACGACAAACACGTAAACTGAAGGACCGACTGAATAGATGTTCGGAAATCTAAAACATGTTTATCGTGTAAATATGTATCTTTGAAGTTTTCAGTGTGACGATTTATCCTTATGAGAATCTATGAATATGGCAATTGAACGCTTAAAATTTGTATTGCATATGTAATAATGGAATAAAGTATTTTCTGAAAAAAAAAAAATATATATGGCTGTTTTATCATGATATTCATTGCGAAATTGATGAAAATTAATTATAGCTCTCGACCAGAGCTGGTCAAAGTACCAGAAAGTACTTCAAGTACAAAGTACAAAGTATTGTAAGTATACTTGAAGTACCATGTAACATAAATACTCAAAGTACTAAATATTTGAAGTAATTCAGGTACCAAAAGTACTTGAGGTAACGAATATACTCAAATACGTCAAGTATCATATACTTTTCAAGTTTTCAGGTATACATCTCGTAAGTTCTAGTACTTATATTTGATTTCTTACGTACTTTTTATACTCATTTGATTTTGATTCGAGTACTTTTTGTATGAAAATATATTTTCACATTGTACAATTCGCTCAGGTTAGGCAGATTGGAATATAAATACTCAAATAAATAATTGGAAATAATATAAAAAAATAGCATTGACGATTGTAATTAAGATTCATTGAGCTTCAGGTTTGAAAAAAAAAATAAAATAAAGAATATAATACACGGATTGTTAAAAACGAAGCCACGCATTGACATTGATACCATATAGCTACCGTAGCTTGAGCCTTTGAACGGTCATTCCTTACAATTTTAACCAAAAGATAGCCCAGAACGTTCCTCAATTATAATACACTCGAAGGCGTTATAGATGCAACCATTGGCAAGACGTATTTAAAACTATTTCATACTCAGTACTTTAAAAATGATTGGAAGTACAGGAATGTATTTAAATTTTAGATGCAAATACTTCAAGTACATGGCATGTACTTGAAAATTTAAGTGCAATATACATGAAATACTTTTTAAGTACTTTGTACTTCAAGTACATCGTAAGTACCGGGTACTTGAAATACTGCCCAGCTCTTTTCTCGACAGTTTGATAGTTCCAGTATCAGGCTACAATTTAAAAAAGTTTTAAATTAAAAAAAAAAACAATTATGCGGCAGAAAAATTTCGAGAAAAGTGTTGTTATTTTTATGACGAAAATTCTGAATATCTGCGAATTTTGTATCACATCCAGGCAGGCTGTGCTTCTCAATTGTTTATGAATTATTTTAATATTGTGTTACGTTTGGATCAGCACGCGTTCGATGGTTTTTAGCCCTTCTTCCGGCATTCAATGTAAGCCTCGGCGAGACAGGTGCTTATCAAATTATGTTTCCAGGCGTTTCTTCACGTAACACAACGATGTTTGCTTCGATAAAATTCAAACTATTTGTTCATCGATGACGCAGGTTTCACCGTATGAATATGTGTGTGCGTATATGTGCGTAAAAAGAATAAATCATTTCTTGCTTCAAACAAGTTTATAGGCAAATATGGGGAAAAATGGCCCACGCGAAGTCACGAAATTGGCACGTTCGAAAAAAGTTCTTATTTTTTTTTCAACTCATTTTCTGCGCTTTCTCAAAGTTTTTAGACACGCTAAATATGGAAAATTGTTCATTTGAACACAAGTATTGTCAATAAAGAGAAAAAAAATCATTTTTTTCCCTGAAACGATCGTTTTAAGCTTTGGAATTTTTTGTTTGTTTATAAAATAAATTTCTACCGTAATTCCATTATAGTGATTCTTGGGATATGAATGTTATTTCGATCAGTGACGCGACGAAAAAAAAAAAAATTTCAGAAAATGAGATTTTTTTTTTGTCGAATGGGCCCCCCCCCCCCCGTTCGTGCCGCACTGTTCTTTGGCTAAAAGTAAGCGCAATCGCACGACATTATCGGAGAGGATATGAAACCTGTAGACGCCAGATGTGGTTAAATACACATTCAATATAAATTTTGGTACTATTGCGTCATATATAGGATATTCCAATGATATTCTTAATGGTCGTGGCAAATTTTTTCGAGCAATTAAATTCATCAACGATGACTGCAAATGCAAAACCAAAAAACAAATTCAAAAAAAGGCTTGTCAAATTTTGATTTAAAGATTACATTTATTTTTTTTTTAATTTTTAATGTCAGCGTTCGCCAATCAGCTATCGAAAAAATTAATGGTTCAAAAATAATCTCATTACACCGATACGTAGGTTGGGCATATTTGTATGTTCCGTGCTTGCGTTAATTACCCAAGCGCATCGCCATTCTCGGTTGAAGTATACGTAGAAATACGAAAAACTAATGGACTGTCATATTTGTCTGGAAAGATATCAAAGGCAATAGTTTTCACGAGACATACGTATAAAGCTTTATTTCGCCTAACGTGCATCAGTTGCATTACGACGAAACTTCGCCACCATGTATGTCATCGTTGCTGCTGTATTGTGTCTTACGACCGTCTCCGTGTCAGCGAGTCATCATGAAGTAAGGAAATTCGCGTTTTCATTATCATGAAGTAAGGAAATTTCGATATTTCATTCGAACGTCGTTTTTTTTTTACTTCGCAGATCCACAAACGAATGACCATCGAAGAAGTTCAACAAACTTTCGGGACCAATCATGAAGATGGTAAATTTTTTGTGCAAAGAAAAAAAGAAGCGAACCATTGACGATGATATTAAAAATTCAAATACAAAATTTCCAAAATTTATACCTCATGTAGGTATAAATTTCTTTTTTTTTTTCAAATTTACGATTATTTACGTATTACAGTGACGTATTTTTTTTTGTCTTGTGTATAGGTGGGATAAACGTAAAAATATTTAACAATGTAGAATATTTGAAGATTGTAACTTTTCTGAAAATTTTTGGAGTATAATATGCGCATATAGTTGTGATATATTTTGGATATTCTCTCTTTTAGTACCCGGCTATAAGCTCGCGAAGATTGCTATATCGAGTATGCAAAAAAGGAGTACGATATTTCACAGGCAGATACAAATCCAATATGACAATGAAGATATTAATTTATCCCTGAAACATACCGACGGTTTTCTCGCTGGTGAAAACACACCGGTCACAATGGCGATTGCCTCGGGGGATGAACTACGATATGTGGACTATCCACATGTGAGAGAACGATTGATATTACATTACAATTTGATAAATTTGTGCAACGAAATTAAAGTTCAATTCGATTAATGATAAATTAAAATTGACATTGACGAGGAATGTCAATTTAAAAAGTTTATTTGGCTGAATTGATCATTGAATTAATATTTGAGTAATCGTAAACACCTTTAGGTATCTTTCACGATTTATGTGATTAATCGTTTTTTTATTTTTAGTTAATGAAACGCGTCGGACAATTATTGCAGGATCCTCGTACGGGTTCGTCGTTTATCCTTTCGCAAAATCGTGATCGACGCTACGCCCTCGTAAGTTACAAGCAATTTATTTCCTGATTTCTCAACCTCTCATTGTTATGAATTACTTTTTCAGGATGGATATATCGCATCGAGAAATTTGGTGATCAGATCTTTGCCCGAAAGACTCATCGATTCTTCCTCGAATAATTCCAATCTACACATTATCTACAGATCGAAGGAACAACCGTTTCAACCAGAATATCCCTATATAACCGTGAGTTTTTTCTTCTTTCTTTTAATGTATGCTTATAATTCTCGAGTTTACTTCATGAGAGTAAACGTCGATTGATTTGGATTAAAAAAATTTACCACTCGACAATTGCACTTTGAATAATTAGTGGGGATATATATTTTATTCAACAATTATCGGTACAATTACTTTTAGTGTTGAATCAGACTCAGCTTCGGATGGGATTATCGAAAAATGGGCAAGAGATTCCGAGCATAATTTATCCAGAATTGTTGCTAGTTATGGATTCCAGTAGCTACCGGTAAGTAATCTCATTTTCTATCTCATGGCGTCTATTGTGTAACCGGAAAATTATGGCCTACGAGTTGTAAACTAAATTTAGAACGATAGTTATCATTTTTTTTAATTTTTATAGCTCGAACGATCATTAATGAGGTGGGTTCTTGTTATTAAAACAAAAAATCATTAAGATAAATTTTTTTTTTTTTGAAAATCGGTTCACTTCAGTCTGTCAATTTTCACAATGTCAAAAACATCATTTTCACGGGTTGTATTACTTGTCGAAAGACATCTCACAGATTTAGATAATAGAGATAATAATTATCGATAGTTTGAAAAGTGACAGTCGTTTTTCTTTGTTTATTAACAACGAAAGCGTCTGAGCCGCTTTGGATAAAATTGATGTTTTTTCGTCATCGAGAAAATTTATCATGGAATTGTGCGTCGAGAATTAAAGTTACGAAAATCAGAGTCCAAAAATACATCTCTTCGAAAATCGTAAAAAAGATCAATAAAAAAATCAAAAATTCGTACAATTTTTTTTTTTATGCTGTTCTTTTCATAAAGCTTGTAAAAATTCTTTTTTTTCCGTATGAATTTAATACTATTCGAACAAGGTACAAAGTGTCTGACACAATAACTATAGTGAGATCAGGATTGCCTTCAGCGTGTTTTGATTTGCAGTTTCCACGGCTCGAGTGCCTATGCTGCTATCAGATATATGCTGATGTTATGGAACTCGGTTGACATGAGATACAGAAATCTAAGCAATCCGAAAGTCAGGCTCAACATAGCACGTATTATCATTGCTCAGGCGAGTGAAAAAAAAAACATATCAGTCAAAATTTTAGTCAAAAAGTCATCACAAAATTTAATTGAATACTAGAAAAAAAAAAAATACATAACTTCAGCCATTACAATCGTTAATAAATATTGCTCTGTCCCTTTCACTATTTCATTCAACGTAAAATGAAAAAATCAGTCACAAGAGTCCAGTAAAAAGAAAAAAAAGAAAATAATTCTTCTAATATGATTTTGTCAAATAATTTGCTCCGAATCGTCAAAATTTCATTCTTTGTGAAAATTTAGGAACCCGAAGGAACGCCATACATAAAATCCAGTATGATCAATGCTACCACAGTGGACGGCCATAAGTTAATGAATGAAACGCTCCATCACTTCTACAGATATCGAAAATTCATCCCGTTAACGAGTTATGACGCCAATATAATTATGATACGGTAAATTACGATCTATTTTTTTCGAGTGATAACCCAAACTTTTTTTTCGCATAGAACTTGTTTCGCATGATCTTTTTTTTTGTCTGAAAACGAAGCTTTCCCAACACATTGTTGAACTTTTCAGGCATCATATGGTGTACAGATCCCGTCCCGTGTTGGGTAAGGAAGTTTTTATTTCGAAATATTTATTCTCATATATAACACATAAATGATGGTCAGGAGCAAATATGAAATTTCGTATTTGTATCAGGATTAGCGAATCCCGGCGGTGTTTGCGCCTCGGAAACGGACAGAGAGAGGGCGCCGAGAAACGCAGTTTTCAGTGATCAGGGTATCTATTCCTCGAGTGTACCAGCCCACGAATTGGGACATGTGTGAGTTTACGAATTCTCGATCGATACACCACCAAATGACAAAATACCAATCAGCATAATACGAGTTGAACTTAACATTGAAATTAACGTTGAAATTAACATTGAATGAAAAAAAAAGTTGCTCAAAGAACTTCGATGAAAAAAAAAAGTGCATTACTATATATATATGATTCGTTTGAACAAAATTTTCTTGAGCTCGTACGAAGATCGAACCAAGCTCGATGGCTTTTTATTTTCCAGAAGTATAATAATATAATAATAATAGGGATCGAAATAATTATTATTTTGAAAAAGCAAAGAAAAATGTTTCCTCAATGACTGATTAACATACATTTGTAATTTGAAATTATTTGCTCCGCGAAAGATTGGGCGCCGATCACGACGGGCAACCGTCTCAAGGTTCGAGATGCCCGGGTGATGTAGGCTACATCATGGGTCTTTCAAAAGTCACCGAGAAAAGTTGGAGTTTTTCGCCCTGCTCCATAGAAGATATCCGAAACCGTATCGAGTGCGTAAACAATTGATGAATAAAATTTTTACGTTTGATTAAAAAAAAAAAAAAAAAAAAAAAGGGCAATCGCACTCATTCAGTTGCGCTATTTTTGATTTTTTAATTTGTTTTTCTATTCAACAGGCTCAATCCTAAATGCCTATTTAACGAGCCGAAAGACGCGGGAAAGATTATTCCGAGAATCTTGGCGGATAAGTCCATGACTATCGATGAACAGTGCCGATTGATAATGGGAAGTAAATCTTGCCCGAGCATCCTGATGCCGAAAGAAAATTTTTGTCGCACACTGCCCTGCTTGCTTCCCAACCGTTTTCACATTTATTGCTATCGCCATCCTGTGATCAGTCCAGCGGATGGTACGCCTTGCGACGCATCAGGAAATAAGGTCGGTGTAGCCGAAAGAATTTTGTTTTTTCCTTCCGTTTATTTTGTCATTTCATTTTTTTATTTTAATAAGAACCAAGACGAACAATATTTGACGATAATTGCAGATATGTTCAAGGGGCGAATGCGTCAGTGTATAGATCGAAAAATCACGATGAATTTAAAAAGGCTCAACGAACAGACAGACCAAAAAGAACCAAACGACTTATGAATCGTCGCAATAAAACTATTATTGAAATACGAAATTGTATCGCACATTATAATAAAACGAAGTACCTGGTCAGAAAAAAAAAATAAAGCAGCTATTTTATCATTTCACACACTAGTCGCTGAGTCGATTAATACTATATGATTATAACTCACAGAGGTTAAAATACAAAAATTCTTCAATAAATTTACGATAAAATTGATTGGCATAGAAAAATTATTTCATAACGATTTCGTAAAAGATGAGTAAATGCTTAGAAAATTCATGGATATATATTCGAAGAAATTATAATGCTTTGACTGTGCGAGTAATTGGAAACGATGCATTAATTTGATTAAATTTTTAACGAATCTCCACGACAGTCAAACCGCCGTCTCATAAATTCACGATCATTTTTCAACACAGCGATATACATCAGCAGAAGTTATTCTCGTGATATCTCTCATTCGAAATGATAAAACTCTTGTACATATTCATATACCTGCTATACGTATACATCAATGGCAAATTGTCTCTTTTGAAGTGCTATTCCGCGTTCGCGAGTACTTTCCGCGCGAGTGGTCCGGAGGTACTAAAAAGCCTCGCGAGATTAACGAGAGCGATAAAATGCATTTACAATTATTTTAATAACTCGAGAAGAAGATCGAGCGAGTGGCAAGAGAATTACAATGAATCCCCCCCCCCTCCCCTCTACCCCCTCTCCGCAGCAGCGGTTCTAATAGTCCTGTACGTACACTAGGACCTCGATTTAATGGTCCTCGATTGAATAGACAGTCCCCACCATGTCGCACTTATCGATCGATTTTTCGCGTGGTGGGAGATGGTGGGGGACGCTTAAAGTCTCCCCGATCAGGCCCGTAGCACGGAGTGCCGATGCGCAGATACAGCATGGGCGGGCATACGCTACCTCGATTTAACAAGGTGCGATGCGGAGCCGGTCCCGCCACTGGCCGTTAAATCGAGGTCGTAGTGTAATTGGAAAAAGGAAATTTTCAACGACATCATCGTCGCATATATACGCGTATAACTTAAAGTGTATTTTCCTCATTGACAATCACATATATACGGGATACAATTATTTGTTCATGAGGCAAATTTGTCGCGATGGCAAATCTCTCGTCTCATTCGACTCTCTCACATACGATGCACATATGCTTTTGCGACTGCCTATACATGCATAATGCCTGTGTGTTCAGTAAATGCGGTAAGAGCCAAGTTGCTGTGGCAAAATCCTCGAGTCGGTATATACATGACATTCGGAGTGTGTTGAACGTTATGTTCAACCCTACGACGTCGTCGTTCCTATTCTCTCGTGGTCGCGCGGAGACTGACAAAAGATACGACGGATGCTGATGCTGCATGCAGCCTACACAACCGCACGAGAGACAAAACATAGCAAGAGAGATGAAAAGAGAGAGAGCGAGAGAGAGAGAGAGAGAGAGAGAGAGAGAGAGAGAGAGAGAGAGAATTGAACACCGGAGTAAAAATTGGCGTGGCGTTTGTTCCTTCGGAACATATCCATGCCCTCTTTCACTCCATTCACGTATAATGCATGTGCATTGTGTGCACGGATCGAACCTTATACCCCAGGAATGAGAAAATAAGGAAAGTATAGCGCGCAGCGATTGGCCCCGACCCAAACGAACGAGTAAAACAGTGTGATTGAAACGTGTGTTTCTCTCTCTATATATATTAGGACATTTCCAGCTTGGAACATTTGTATCTCTCTCACTCGTGGCCAAAGACTTTTGCCACTTTTTACATTACAGTCGTATGCAGTCGGCAAGTAAGAAGGCCTAACCCAAACTATTCGACGAGTATAGAGTTAGGCCCTTTTGTTTACAACGGTATACGAGATAGAGGTTGAGAGATCTGAAGGAATAATCAGCCCAGTCGGACGTATAAATGATTCGGTACTCCGATGGCCGTCTCGTTGTCAATAAAAGGGGTGGGAAAAAAAAGACACAGAGGATATCAGGCCAGACAGAGGGCGAGGCAATATCGAAGGAAATCGAATCGCAAAATGGAGAAAATGAGCGTGCGACACCATCTTATATATACGTATTAACTGTCTGTCGCTGTCGTTTACTCTATAATGTTATATATATATATATATATATATATATATATATATAAGCATGTGTTTCTTTAAGCCTGAGGGGGAGTAAGAGATGATGAAAAAGGACGAAGAAGAAACGGTGAGAAAGGGTGAAAAGAGAGATGAAGGAGAGGTGAGAGGAAGAAGGAATGCATTTTCCCTCATGGTTTAATCCCTCGAGCTATTCGAACGTCTGGCTCTGACAATTCCAGAAATCTCTTCTCTCTCTTTCCATCGTATCGCGACCAGAATAGTACATGGAGATCCTATATTATCGTTCATGATCGATTTCTCTCGTGTCCTCAACCCCCTTCTCGTTTCACGATGTGGGGGATCTGTAATATCGCGGAACTCTCTACCCGACGTAAATGGATCGTAATACTCGAGGAATTCGTATGTCGGCACATCGACTCGATCTCTCTTTCTCTCTCTCCCTCTATCTCTATCTCTCTCTCTCTCTCTCTCTCTCTCTCTCTCTCTCTCTCTCTCTCTCTCTCTCTCTCTCTCTCTCTCTCTCTCTCTCTCTCTCTCTCTCTCTCTCTCTCTCTCTCTCTCTCTGCTCTCTCTCTCTTCAACCCTACCGTCGTGTTAACATTTCTCCGGCATCTCACTATCTCATCTCCTACCTACCGTCGTGTCTAAACTTTTCCGCATTATAATATATATATACGACGGTAAATGTCCTTAATTTTCCTCTTTTACCGGAGAGCGGTTAAGGGGGGAAGTGGTGAGGAGGAGAAAAATTTACGTTCTCCATGAACCGTGTCTTCCGATAAGTTTCAACTTCGTGTACATATAGATTGAAAATCTCTTTGGGCGCAAAGCACACACAATTCACTTTCGGCATAAACGCGCCTCGAGAGAGCGAAGGCCCTCGAGATATGATGGGAATAAAAAAAATCTGTCCAACCAATATATATGTCTAAAGGGGGCTAAAACACGCGCGTATGTTCGTAAAGAGAAAATTGAGCTAGATGATCTGGAAGATTATTTCAAGCACGGCTATTACGGTGTGGAATGGAAAAAAAAAAAAATTTTACAGCGCCAAAGAATTCTGCACGGTGGAAAAGTGATTTCGCGAAAATTGACGAATTTCAATTGGCAGAAAATAAAATTTGTTAACAAAATTTCCGTCGGTACTTAACTTTGAAAATTATTATTTTTTTTTGCACTGTGATTTACTTCGCGGTTCATGTCGAACCATCGATCGGTCTTTCCTGCAGATATTTTTATCGAATGTCAGAGAAAACTTTCTTTACACATTGTCATTGTAGGATTTATTTATTCTTTTTTTTTTTACGAGAGCCTGAACAAAATCCCTTTGCACATCGTCAGTACTGACGATTACCAGTTGTCTACAAATTTTATCCGAAACAAAATTCTTCAAAAGTCATTGAAGTATGGGATACGTGAAAAAAAAAATGTGTAGCTCGTTATCTCGAAGAGCTGAAGTTCTTTACGAGAGAGCGGACGCGGACTCGAGCCTCGAAAAGCTCAAAGCAACGCGGGGATAAAGGGAATCTATTAAAATACGCTATTAAAATAGATTCTCCTGTGACGAAAAAAAGGGGGCTTGAGGCGCAAACACACGGAAGTTATATTACGTTGGCTAGAGAACGAGCTGGTAAAAGGACCGGGAGGAAGCTGGATTATGGGAGAACGGAAAAGTCCCGGGTGAAAAAGTAAAAGACGACGATTCAGTTTGAAGCTGCACATATCGGACTATTTGGGAGGAGGGACAACGTTAAAGAGCAAACTTGCTTGCCGTGACATTTCTGGATCTCGCACGATTTAAAGTCGAGTCTTCCAAATTGTTTCCCTTAAAGCCTCATGACTTTCGTCACTTATAGATTTTTTTTTTACTTTTCTTCAATTGTGGACATTTAAAAAATGTTACTACTTAAGGATGTATTGAACGTACCTTTCCAACCAAAAGTGACTTTCGTTGACAATATTGCATACTTTGTGATAAGATAAAAATCGGAAAAAATTTAACCACAATAAAGACGATAAGAAGATTAATTTTGAATAATAATAATAATAATGCCAAAAAGTTATCAATAAACTGTTTAAACGAAACATTGTTCAACAAATTTTTAGGGAAAGTTTTTTTTTTGACACGTGAAATGAATTCGTTGATTTTTCTGACTACACATGAATTTTTTTAAAATTTTCATATCATTGTGAAATTTTGGTTATCAAAAATTTTTTAATTTTGAAAAATGAAGAAAAAATCGTGAATTTTGGATATGTTTTCGTAAAGACGTTGTATATTACAATTAAGAAGTTTCCAGGGCATTGAACGAATAGTTTCGTAAATACAACCTTTACGAATTTCCGAAAACCGATATTTCAAAATGATAAGAAATTTTTTAAAAAATTCATGTGTAGTCAGAAAAATCAACGAATTCATTTCACATGACAAAAAAAAAACATTCCCTAAAAATTTGTTAAACAATGTTTCGTTTAAACAATTTATTGATAACTTTTAAGCATTATTATTATTAAAAAGTAATCTTCTTATCGTCTTTATTGTGGTTGAATTTTTTCCATTTTTTATCTTATCATGAAGTACGCAATATTGTCGACGAAAGTCACTTTTAGTTGGGAAGGAACGTCCAATACATCCTTAATTTATCGTATCCTCCGTCGAAATAATTTGCCACGACCCCCTTAATTTTTCATTCGGCTTAAAAAATTATTCACGCACAATCGACAAGGTAGGATCGTTATCCGTATCGCATTTATGAAAACTTCGTGATTCATGTACATGAATTTTTTGCATAATTTCCTACCTAAAATATATCCATTTGTATGTACCAAGTACTCTGGTTGACCGTAACAGGAGATTGCAAGAAATAAGGAAAAAGAACTCTCGAAATAAAGAATCCGAGAGTGTATTTGGGGAAAAAAAGTTTCGAAACGTCACGGAATGCTGGTATATCCGAGAAGGGAGACCGCTGGCTTTTGGGGAGCGAGACGGAAAGTACAAGTGGATGAAGGAAGAGAAAATAAGTCGAAAGTCTGTCGTAAGAAAGCCAGAGAGCCACAGTTCGCGCCGGCGAAATAAAAATCCATTCGGGTTAATCGGAGCTTAGCCAAAACTTTTACTTCGGTGGAGCCCCTTCTCTCTGTTCATCTCTCACGCGAATGAAAACCGAGAGAAAGGAATACAACAAATATTCTTGCAAAGAGAGAGAGAGAGAGAGGATAAAGAACAAAAATACGGCTTCTTCTCCCCATTTCTCGTCTTTTGCCCTCTGTTTCCCAAGCTCAGATTTTTCCAGCTAGAAACGGATCGTCGTGAACGCGAGATACGTGGGGGTAAAAAAAACATCAGCGTGCATCCCTCCGAAAAATTTCCCTTTTTTCACATTCCTTTAACCCCTCAAGTTGGAAAATCAAGTTTTCTCCTTCTTTACGACAATTTTCTCAAGCAATCTCGTCTCGTCGACGACAGAGGATATTCGCTGACCGTGAAAAAAAAATAAAAATAAATTGCCCATTATCTTCTTCAGAACCAACGAAAGCGGAAGAGAAAGAGATATATATATATATATATATATATATATATATATATAGAGAGAGAGAGAGAGAGAGAGAGAGAGAGAGAGAGAGAGAGAGAGAGTGGAAAAGACCTATGAAAGACCGGAAGTGGTAAATTCGTTCGACTTAATCGACCGTTTTCGCTAAACTTTTCATTCTTTGCGGCTGGAACGAACGAATAACTCGACTTTATCGATGACTTCCGGTGAAAACCGAGCCAAGAGAAACTTCAGGGAATTCTTTGGCACGCGCGGTATACACGCTCTGTACCGGAGACCCATCTGCTGGCTGTTGCGAGAGAGAATCTTGGAAGATTCTCGAGACGGGGGCGTAAACATTCCGGGCTTTTCGAGCGAAGAGAGAGAGAGAGAGAGAGAGAGAGAGAGTTTGCCTAGAGCCTACCCCACAGGACTACCTGAAATTCACCGTGAGACAAAAATAGGGAGGGGTAGGGGAAGACTTTTCAATCCCTGGGGTTATGAAGTTCCTCGCGCTAGCGCTGGAGGAATTCCCAATTGTGTTGCACCAAGGAGGAAAACCCTGCGAGCTCTATCAGCAAAATGTATGCTGAGAATCTTATCGCTCTCTCTCTCTCTCTCTCTCTCTCTCTCTCTCTCTCTCTCTCTCTCTCTCTTTCTCTTGAA
Organism: Rhorus exstirpatorius; assembly: GCA_963564615.1. Taxonomy (NCBI): domain Eukaryota; kingdom Metazoa; phylum Arthropoda; class Insecta; order Hymenoptera; family Ichneumonidae; genus Rhorus; species Rhorus exstirpatorius. Next base: position 40,829,747 of record OY751316.1, on the reverse strand, counting down.
CCCTCGAGCACTATGTTGTTCACGAAACATTTGCCTCAGTTATAATTCAAGTTCATTATAATCACGTAAAAGTAATTAATAGTTGATGGGGGTTACTGGAGCACATCGAATGCCCGATTTATCACGCTAACTCATTATAAAGCTTTGCGCCATAGTGTATCGTCAACCTCAATCTATCTATATCCGTTGCCGGATGAACTCGCGGTTGATGCACTTCGCGTAAATCGTTTTTGCAGTAAAACGGATTTTTCATTTGCCAATTGTAACCTATTTATACGAATTTCACGGCAACTATATTATCCCTCTATGGCTTGATGGATAATTTGGATTTCGTTCGTACAACGCCTCGAGCTACAGGCGCGAGAACCTTTTTGGATAGTATCACGTCGTTAGTGATGCATAATTATTATACGCTAATAATACCCCGAGGTCTATACACAACATGGAAAGTTCATACGAGCATAATAACGAGAAGACTGAATTATTATTATACTATTATATTCATATTTTGTGAGTTCAAAGGATCCGTTTGTTGTTTTCAATTTGCGATGCAATAATTTATTGATAAAATCGATATAATCGCAAATGTACATTGGCTATTGCTTTATGTTACAGGAAAAAAATAATTTGGCAATGTGTTTTATGTACTGAGATAACATTCAGAACGATTCAACGCGAAATTATAAAAATTTTGATACGGGTCTATAAATTGTTCATATACGATGAGACTATTAAAAAGATACTCTTAAATCCTACATAGACGAAAAATTATCAAAGTTTTCAGGGACTTAATTGGACAGTATATCAGAAAAATTAGAAGCCTTTAACGTTGTGAAATGATGTTATATGTAGGTCATATTTATGGGCAAGGGTGACTGGACTGAAGAAAAGTGAACGAGGATCATCATTGCGTGGTTATCGTGCAATAGACGATAAAAGAGGGATGAAAAGAGAGTGGAAACTCGTCGAAGTAGAGAGACGAGAAATATCGGAACTGTGAGAGAAGGGCGCGCATCACTGAGGTCGGCGAGGAATTCTCCTTGGTGGGCTTATGCTGAGGAAAAGTCGAAGAGGAAGGGCCACTAGAGCTTTTCGTATCTTTCAGCGACACCTTGAATTAACTACGCTTTCAACGGGCACTTTACTTGTCGCTAAGCAACCCAGCATATATACCTATATCATATATATATATATATAAATATATATATATAATATATATATAAATACATATAGGCATATATTTTCGTATATATGCGAGACCCCGATTGGCTCGATGTAACTTTCGGGGGGTGTTATTCTTCGACCGGAAGTAATCGAGTACTTGCAAACTTTTCCCCGTTGAATTCCCTTATACATTTTATCTTTTCTTTTTTGACTGCGTAAAACCCAGGAATATTCAACAGGGATAGAAAGGTTTGTTGAAAAGTGATCGTAGATATATTTGTCCCTTCGTTTCATTACTCCTAATATATCTGACCCCCAGACCTCGATCAATCGATTTTTTTCTTTCTTTTTCCCGTTATATTCATTATTCATTTTTTAATTAGAGAATTTATAATTGAATGGAGGTTGAATGGGGTAAAGGGTAGATTCCTTTGTGAGGAAATCCTTCGATTTCTCTCTCTCTCTCTCTCTCTCTCTCTCTCTCTCTCTCTCTCTCTCTCTCTCTCTCTATCTCTGGTGTGCTGCTCATTACCCCGACTCGGGGCTCCATTACTCCGCAAGCTCAGCGAGATGCCTTTCACGTTCGCGTATATTCATATCGTTGAAACAAAAGAGTATAATTCCATCTGTGCGCCACGAGGAGTCACCGGGAATACACTCGTGACTGACATTTTTTTTCCATTCTCGCGGCAATAAGTCATCACTTATTCGATAGAAATAGAGGCCATTCTTATTGGCCGACATTTTTGAAGATTATAGTCCCGCATGGATCCCTATTTTCATCGGTACCTCAAGCATTCGCGAGTATATACATTATTTTTAGACACCTATATTATGCTCGCGATAAATTGGATATCTAGTCTTACTCAATCAGCCATGAGTGCTAAATACTCGTCATTAAATTACATGTAATTCTATACTCAAAGGGATGTTGGCTAACTCGATATAACATACAGTCCTCGTGATCTCCTTTCATCACGTATCTCTCTGGGATGTGGCCCATATAATCGTGAATAAATTATCTTTCAATCTATTCGACCATCTATCCATTTATCTATCTCTCTCTCTCTCTCTTTCACTCTTTCACTCTCTCTCTCATTCACTCTCTCTCTCTCTCTCTCTCTCTCTCTCTATTCATCATCCATTTGATCAACGTCTCTGTACCAATCGACTCTGTATTCAATTACAAATGATCAATCAGCGATGCGGTAACGGTATTAATGGTATGAACCGACCAAAGTGGAGGCCAACAGGAGAGAGAACACTCCCGAAACACACCGTCGACTCTATTCGCATAAACATCATTTCCACTGTATCCCCCTCTCTCTCTCTCTCTCTCTCTCTCTCTCTCTCTCTCTCTACACAAATATATCTGTATCCAGTGGCTTGTGTCCACTCGAGCTGCAATTATCGAAGTCATGAGGGATGATCGGTTCGGGGAAGACAAATTGCTACCGACCAGCCAAGCCTCGTAACAAGGACATGATGACTACCTGCGGGAGAAGCTATTCTAGAGCAACGATAATTCGATAAGCTCGAGTTCGCCTAATACATCTACTTCCTAGACGCCTTGCAGGAAACTCAACGTCTCTCATTTCCGTTCGTTAATTATTATAAACGGCCTGGTATAGTTGCATCAAACCTTAACGAATTTTATCAATTTTCCTGTACACGGAAAGCTTGCACCACGAGGAATTTACTAAATTGCAATGGTCCATTTTGTTATCACAGATGAAGCTTTGAGGAAGAAGTTAAAGTAAGAGGAAGCTTTTGTTTTGAAATGCGATTGCTTAATTCTAAACGTGTACTTTATGCGAAAACCTCATCGATCTCTGTGTAATGGGTCAGCAGCTGCGTTGGTTGGGTTCCAAAGACCAGTTTACACGATTCGATAGCACGATTACTGGGGGGGTTAACACCGCGCGTGGTCGAGCAACAAATCGATCGTAATCGCGAGGAGAGAGAGAGAGAGAGAGAGAGAGAGAGAGAGAGAGAGAGAGATATAGATAGATAGAGGTAGAGAGGTTGAACGTCCATCGATGCAACTCAGTCAGCACAACCACACTGGCCCAATATCTGTATACTATTTGAGGAGCTTACTCCTATACAGCATCACGTATACTTCGCGGAACAAGCGTCCATCCATTGGGTGTGAGTCTGCATGAAAAGGGCTATACGTACATAGAAGGCCTCGCTAGTAGACTTAATTCTACACTGGCGGAATCTAGAAATCGAGGTCGATCGAAGTGGATGCGTTCGTTGATGCGTTGAATTACGACCAACTACTGCATCAGCACCATACCATCAGGATATACACGGAGAGAGAGAGAGAGAGAGAGAGAGAGAGAGAGAGAGAGAGAGAGAGAGAGAGAGAGAGAGAGAGAGAGAGAGAGAGAGAGAGAGAGAGAGGAACGAAGCTGGCGGGATGCGTTTAGGTAATTTCTAAACCTCAATAACGGAGTTATATTTATAAAATGATTAAATGACAACTGAAAATTAATTATTATCTCGCAATCTATTTGACCGGAAATAAAGTAGCACTTACTATCTTCGACTCTTGCTCGATGTTAACCAAGGCTAGGGTTAGGATTACATCAATAAATTAATCAAAGGAATAAGAAGAACAGGTACATTGAAAAAACGATATCTGTAGAATTCAAAAGTTATGACTTGAAGTCCTACACACAGATCTGTTGAAATTTTGTCAGTTTTGTTTATTATATACGGATGAATAATTAACGGGGACTTGTTCATAACAATTTCATCGTTAAGAGAAATTCATAAAATTTTGCTAAAAAAGATTCTGCAATAGTCAAATGCAAGGCAGCATTTAGCTGAATAAACGCACACTGTTAACTCTCTCCCTGCTGTTTGTCCTTGGAATTCCCGATTATAATCAGGTATACCACGAAATCAACGTTCCCTCTATCCTGCTGTCTGCCTCTCGAAATACCTTTTCGAACGACCATGTTTGCACTCCCTCGCTTTCGCCATTCCCCGTCCATCTTTCTCCCGCACTCTCGTGTCCGCATGTCTGCAAGCGCCTCCGGCCGCACATCGGGTGCGAAAGTGGACCGTACCGAATGCCAAACTCGCGCGCCATCTGCCACATCGACGGCTCAAAGTCAGAAGGACCCATCCCGGATGATTAAACACGTTGAAACGATTTTTTCATACGCCCATCTGACTTTTGGCAGTGGATTGTACGCATATACATTACTGCTTCATTCCCCAAAATCCCTGTCACATCCCGCACCAAGCTCAATTTACCATGGCCCATTGTTAATTATAATCTCTTGATTAATCGTTGATTATATACTGCGTGCAGTCTATATACGTATATACATCATCGCATTTGCCGTTATAGGCGTTACTCCGATGATGATTATCTGACAAAAGCTTGTATGCATACAATGTATCGTGTGTGCCCCGGTCGAATAGCCCTCGATAGTTTCGTAAATGAGGAAATAATGATGGAGTTCTGGTGTAGCGATTCGCAAGACTGGGCAAAAAGTAAAGGGGTAGGAACGAAAGAGAGAGAGAGCGAGACATACAGGGATGGGCAGAGTTCAAAGAGAAATTAACAAGAGAGATCGGTTGTTACATTGAATATCTCTTTTTTAGCTCTTGAATGTCTTGCATATCTCTCATTTTACCTATTGCAGATTATGTATGCAGTCATATCGATAAAAAAAAATAGTGAAAATTCGTTTCCTATATTTATCGTATTTCTGGGACTTGAGAGAAATGTCCGCATTGGAAAAATTAAAAATTCCATATTTAAATTTCTCCCTCAATATTCCTTGCGTCAAAAATTGGCCTCCTTCATCATATATTCTCCATATTTGTATATCGCTGGATAAAAAGCAGAGGGCTATAAAGTCGACTTTCAAAAGAGCCATAATGATTCAGATGATCCATATTACCGGCTCGTTAAAATTTCCACCGTGACGATAAAGCGGAACAAATTCTCCACGCATATACACAAATCTAGAGAGTGAGAGCCGAAGGCTCGCCTTCACCAGGCAAAGCCAACGGCTCGTTCTAAAAACCTAACCTCGCTCGAAAATAGTCACTTTACGCGCTTGCCTCATAATATACTATTTTCGAGTGACCTGCAAAAGGGCACGAGTATAGAAGATTTATGGTCGATAGCAAATCAAGTCGATATGCATTTTTCTTTTACTATGATCGCCTTGCAGGTGCAGTGAGTCAATAGACCCGATAGCATGACTCGACGTCCACAAAATATATTCATACCTATATAGCTCAGAGTTCAAGCGTCAAATGCTTTTTTTTTTCAAAGCCACGAGATTTCTCTGAAGTACCGACGACTCAGTGGCGTTTTAAATGATCTAACGATCAGGAGAGCGAGAGAAAGAGAGAGAGAGAGAGAGAAAGACTAGGGGCATTGCCTCAGCAGCAGTTTTTCATACCTGGTTTGAGAAAAAAAGAGGGAAAAAATGGCTTTTTTTTCTCTGCAGCAAAGCCGAGAGTTGGTCTCGTATGTATATGGAGCTTAATGAATTACGGCTCATTGGCGATTTAGTGGTAGACTGCTCTCGTCGATAGGACGAAACCCGCTTTTGTCTGTGTATATATAGGAAACGCTCGTATAAAAGGGTTTCGTGCGCGATACGCTTTTTTTTTTCAAAATCAATCCCCCTCGATACGTCGATATATTATCCGAGTCCGATGAACCGCAAGGGGAAGGGGAAATCGAATTTTCAGTATTTTTCATATGCAAACGCTCATCGAGAATCTCGTCAGATTTTATTCCATCATGTATAACATTTATGTCGAGTGCACAGATGCGGATTGTCGGATTATTGACGGGGCGTGTCATATATATATATATATAACACGAAGCCTCCCCTCCGGGCGAGAACTTTTGCTCGAGACCTTCGCTTTTTTGCATAAAAATGATTTTCATACTCAGCAACTTCTTTTTTTTTTCCACGATACAAAAATTATATCGTAATTTATTTCGATGTATGATAGTAAATAGCAAAGACTGGGGCATCTCAGATCAAATTTTTCCTCGAATGTCGACACGTATTTGATTGAGCAAAAAAAAAAAAGGAATTTCATTCGTTAAAATGTGACGATGACTAATCAAGAATTTATAGGAACATCGATTGATGTGGAGGATTCATAACAGGATTTCGTCGCAAAATACAATTCATTAATGAAAGATCGTTATGCCTCGGATACCTGTAAAATTAGCTCGTAATGCAATCGTTATTTACGTTTCCGAAAGGTCGATATATATCACCCCGATATTTCGGTTTATACGTAAAACATCCCACGCGAGACAGGGGGGGGGGGGGGGGGTTGGATGCAGAGAGATTTACGCTTGCGTAGTACGATAACGATTATTGTAACGAGAGTTTGGATTTCTCGTGCGATACTTGAACATACATAGGTGTATGTGTATAGTTGATCGGGTTCGTTGCGTTTGGTTGTCCGTAAACCCGCACAGCGAACGGTCGATGGGCAACGAAGGGAAAGGGGTGTCAGGGAGGGTTGATAGCGCTGGAGCCTGTGCAAACTAAATGGCGAAATGTCTGTTATCCGTGGAAATGTTGCAGCGGCATATGGGAATGACGATAGAGGCAGAGTGGCTCGACTATCGGTCTGTATAAGCGTATATATGCGTATACGCCCTTTCGGTATACGTGTCGGTATACACTCGGCATTTGCAAATTCTATAGTCCAACGAACTGGCTGGTGGGGAGAAGTGGTTATGGCTATCGAAGGGGAGGGAACGAGCTAACGCGAGCGAGAAGATTTATTCCAATGGATATCTCTGTAGCTGCTAGGAAGATACGCGTGCAATGACAGAGAAAGAGAGAGAGAGAGAGAGAGAGGTGTATATATTGATTGGTGGTTCATCCTTTACATATGCATATAAGTATTTTTCCACGAGCAGATGGAAAAGAGAATATGTAGAGTAGCATAGCGGTATCAAGCCATTTTTTTTTTAATCCCGAATTAAAAAGATGGAATTTTATTCGTTCAATTAGCACAACAATCTAGTAGGCTGTCCGTTGTAGTGCAACGGACAGCCTTTTCAACAGTTTTATACTAATTATGATCTCTATACCCAAGTTTGTGAAATTTAAACCTTAAGCTAGATTGTTGCCATCTGGAGGAAGCCACCCACGCGTTTTTTCTCAATTCAAAATTTGAATTTGAATAATTTTAATGAAAGAGTTGAGAAACGTGATGTTAATAAATTGAAAGGCAAGTGTATTAATTCAACCTATTTAACTATATATATATATATATATATATATACAGAAGTATGTCTTGAGAGAGAGAGTTAGGAGTCTCAAGAGCCAAGTAACGGGGGGGTGTATCGTTGCCTTTTGGGGTTTACTCTCGTGCTCTCGTAACTCCGAATGTGCTGTTTCAGTCGAGTTTAATTAGCCGGAAAGGAGCGTCGAAGATCAACGGGGTTGGCCACAAGTAATGCGAGAGGAGAGATATGCAACGTGAGGCCAGGATTAGCCAAGTCTCGAGTGCATATATCAAATATATATAGTCAAGAAACTAAACCCGGTTTATAACGAGCAGAGTATGTATCCAACGCGTCAGGCTATGTCTCGTCCAGTTTCATTTCGAAGGATCCCCAGCACATGTATCATCAATAATAGTGCACAAGGTTAATTCTAACGCTGTATTCACAGTGTGTTACAGGCACTGTTAGTACTGACGCATCAAGAACAGTACACCGTCAATGAATAATTTTTGATTATTCGAAAAGAGGTGGGGCGTTATCTCGGCGCTCCGAGTAATCAAAAGCCACTTTTTTCCATACATTTATTAACCACGGGATAATGCGAATGGATTAAATTCTCCAATAACGTGTCCGATCGTGAGAGCAAGTGAGGCTTAAGCTGGGGCACATAGTGCACTGTGCATATGGGCGCATAACGCTCGGCAACACGGGTGCATAATAGAGCCTGAACGAGGCTCTTTGGCAAGCTATACGCGCTGGGATATTCACCGTCATGGGTATCCGCATCAACGAGAGCTTTGTCTTTTGCCCATGACAGCGGACGTTAGCGCACGTCCATCGTAGATTTTCGCTATTGATGCTACAGCATACAGCGATCAACGACCGTTAACATAGAGCTTTCTCTCTCTCTCTCTCTGCGAGATTCCATTATGATAACAGCTCGAGTCAACGTTTCTGTCTCTCGACCACACCCAAGACGATATATATATCGGGATCTTGTGAAAGCACGCGTAATGTACTCAAAGTGCGCGAGTCGAAATTTTGTCCCTACATTAAACCTTTAGATACTAAACAAGACCTTATTAAGCGCTTTTTGCTCCGCAAGCCCTATTCAGAACCTGATAGAGCTATCTTTTTCATATTTGTACCTCTTGTGATCCTTGAAGTCCTACTATATAACGTATTTTGGTGCTGCTCTCTCACGTTAGCGCATAATTAAAGTCATCAGGTCCTCGAAAAGTACGATGGCAATAATAAGGATGTGTATATATATATGAGATAAATATATTCCCGAGTCGAAATTTTGGTCCTACGATAGGCCTGCAAAGTCCTACGTTCAGTAGGATGTATTAAGACCTATAGAGGACTTCTCTGGTGCTAATTGCTAATAGACATATAAAAAGTAACTGATTGTTTCCGGTAGTTTTTTTTTTTCATTCGAAGGTTTCTATTCTTCGTGAAATCCCTTGGTCAATGACTTTTGTCGAATACTTACTTTTTTCATGCTTATTCTATCAGTTCTGACCTAATCTGGGTGATCATCAAGTTATCAAAGCATTAAAGATAAAAACGCAAGTTAGAATTCTTCATACGCAGAGACATATATCCAGAGGCTTGAGTGATTGAAGTGTCTCATATTCGACTATTCATTACTTAAAGGTTGCTTAAAAGAAAATCACGTCTTATGAACGAAATTTGAAATTTACGCAGTGTGTGCTGTGAAACATTTGAACTGTGTCTCTGTAAAATTTCAAGTCAGTTTTGAGCTTATTTACGGAGCAAAAAAATTGCAAAGTTGCGTACTTTTGAGCGCCGACTACAGCGCGATCTCAATAATAACTCGCGATACATCTGATCGTGCCATTGAACTCCAGTTGAAAAACTAACCAAGTATTCCCTCAAAATATTCCGCATCGATCAATACCAAAATCGTTAGCCTTTGGAGAATCTCCTTGAAGACATTGTAACGTATATATCAAAAATCGCGTCAAAATTCACTCCGAACCGGGTGAGTGACTGCGACAGAGCCCGATGCATAAGCATAGGAAAATCTCCACCACTCTGATCCATCCCCACCCGACTTCTAAACAACCTTATAATGTCCACAAATATCAGGAGAATAGTGCAAATAAGCAGCAATCGCAATTATAAATAATGAAGTTTCAGCGTCAAATTGGAATAGCTGGAACTGTTGCAAAATAAAGCAACGCTTTCCCCCCCTCAAACGTGATAGTCGCCTGCCGCTTTAAACATATCGTATAGCGAAAGTAATTTCGCTCAATCCTCTCGAATGGGCTCTTGGACCCGATAATTGACGAGTCGCGATTTCACGCACGAATGAAGCTATATAGTCAACTCACTGCTCTTTCTCTCTTCCTCGACCAGTACGAGGAGAAGAGAGGCGCAGTTCGCGGAGTCATTGTCCGGGGTAAATCATCCTGTGGGGAAAGTCATTGTCCCCATATGTAAAGCACAGAGACGATACCACACTCTCTATCACTATTGCTCGCTCGTTCGCTCGTGTAACTCCATTGCTTTTCGTTTGCAACAGAGAGTCAATCCGACCATGTATACGGTAGCGGAGTAACTCGAGAGTTTCAAGTGTCCACAGAAGTTCTATAGATACACAGCTATGAGCTTTTTGTATACGTATATACTCTCTTTTGCGTACAAACTGTACACGATATCTCGAATCTGTATCATGTACGTCAGTGAGGTAGAGACAGTCAACATTGTTCATATCACCCCCCCCCCCCCCCCTCCTCCCAGCAAACCGCGAAAGAGGATACGGGAGATATGAGAACTTGTCGTCAAGGATGCTGCTCTACGCTATGGAGCCCCACTTTCCGTACAACTCTTGATACATAAATCTCGCTGCTAGCGGAATCATCAACTATACTGCGGAACAATTACGAGACGAACAGCAGTGAAACATACAGCGGTTAGGAAGATCGTTGGGCTGTTGGGTATGGAAAAATTCAGAGCACGCGCGATAATTAAAGAAGAGCATAATGGTGCTAGAACTCGAAACGACCGCGGAGAGTCGTAACCGAGTGACTAAGGAGAAAAGTTGGCGATGAGCCTATATATATATATATATATATGAATACAAAAAAAAAGACAGACTGCGAATAAAAAAATAACTTTTCAAACTTATTTTGGGATGGTTTGATTTATGGTAGAATGGAGACTGATTTTTTATTGTTATTAAAAAATCAATTATTTCAATCGATCATTCGTATTTTTTCTACAAAGTAATCTTACAAAGTAAGTATCTTGCAAAGTAATCTTACAAAGTAAACTTTTAGATTCGTGAATTGTAATTATGCGCCAACAGAGTGTTTTTTACAATGAAATTTGGCCGTAAATAATTCAATTTGAATAATTCAGGTGTGAAATAACGATGGAGTTGAATGAGCGACCAATGAGTTTGAAAAAGGCATGAAATTAGAAAAAAAAAAAATGACTGAATAATTCTTACGACTCTCGATCGGAATTCCCATTGCTAAAGGGGGTTCCATCATTCTCGTTCGCACATTCTCCAGGAAATATGCATCCCTTAATCGCGAAATCCAGAGATCGAAAGAAGAAGGGGATTTGGTATAGGTCGTCGGTTCTGTGGTATATACTTTGTGTAGATATATTTGTGTCTGATTTATGTACACGCAAGGCCCGTGACCGTGAATATCGGTATATGGCGGGGAAGAACGGTGTACAAGTGAGTGTGAGGGTTGGAGGGGTCGGGGGGGGGGGGTGTTCTTTTGAACACGCTTTTACGGTGATTACTCGACGGCTGGATCCGCGCATTGCATCGGAAATGATTTCGCGCCCAATTAAATCATGGGAAACCCTCGCTATCTCTCTCGATCCTTTCTCGGTTTATCCTGGATGCTGGAGGTAGAAAGAGAGGGAGAGAAAAAAGCGAGACGCGGGCTTGGATGTGCTTCCCAGCAGCATCAACCCATCCCCAACTTCACCTTCATTCCTCTCGCGTTCTCTCATTCGCTCTCCATCTATCCCTCTCTTTCTCTCTCTCTGTCTTTTTACTTCTTTTCTTCATTTCTCTCACCCCTCGCGGTTCTTTCGCTGCACTTATACTCTTGGTGCACCCTCCTCTCCTGTGCCAGGGGCTTCTCCAGTACCCTTCTCCATCCCCATCACTCGTCACACTCACCGCGCTCGAATCTTTACCCCTTTTTTTACATTCACTCCCACTCACAACTACACTTACACACACACTCTCTCTCTCTCTCTCTCTTTCTCTCTCTCTCTTTCTCTCGCGTTCTATACCCTTGCTCTTCTCTTTCATTACGCTCATGCGTCTCTCATCGCCCGATTCTCAAGCAACCCTTCAGATTTTTAACGTCCATGCGCACACATCCATACGCGTATAAAGGTACAGACCGAGCCAAATCTTTTCATCCTTTGCGCAAGAGCGAACGAGCCAAAGAAATGAGAGCCTATACGTGCGGTGGTGTACAGAGGAAAAAAGAAGGAAAAAAAAAAAAAAAAACGTGCCGTGGTACGCTGAGACCGAAGTTTGCCACGACGATGAGGCAAACGATGAAAAACGAAACCTCCCCCCGAGCACGTACATACGGCCCTCACGAGGCACAGCAGAGAGGCCTCACCGCGAGACTGGATTTAAATTCTACGCCAAAGATTTCGATAGTGGCAAAAGCATGGATATACAGTTATATTGATGTCTGCGTGAATAAACGAAAGCTAGGTATAAAAATTCCTGCTGCGGCTTGAGGTTTGTACGGGAATCATAATCCATATATGAATTCTCAGGATATCGTTTAAAAGTAATGATATTTTTAGTGACAGATTTTTTCTCAAGAAGGACCATCGATTAAAGCCGAAAAAAAAAATTTACGGACGAATCAAACGGCAATCTATGAATCTCAACATAATCAAGGAAGAGCAATATGTTATGGGCATTCGAAATTTCGTTATTTTTAGTTTTCTAAAAAAAAAAAAAACTGGGCAAACGAAATTTTCTGTCGGCTAGCGAAAAAATTCAACCTCAACAGGCATAAAAATCGAACAAGTTTTTTTTTTCGTTTTGTGAAAAAACGAGCACACGAGCTACGTATAACCTGCTATAACGTGCGTGTATAGTATATACTTATGTGTCATGTTCTACAGAGCGAGAGAGATCGCGCTATACGAGTTCGACGATGTGCGAATATCGGTCGGACGTTCTATGAATATATATCTCGCCTCTTTTGGTGACTTCAAGTTTTCGAGCAGGGATAAAATAGATACGGAAAACTAATATACACGCCAATACTTGATCCTTTATACGTGTCCTGACAGACGGATGAATAAAACGAGAATATCGTGATAATGGTTTTGCTACAATTTTATCGATAAAAAGAAGCATCTCAACGCTTAATTCTCGATAAATCTTTCTACAGCTTCAATTAGACCTTCTCGTATAGTCACTTGTATACTTGTATATTATATACATCAATTAATGATTTGCATATAAACATTTCTCGATGAATTGGAAACAATCACGTTCGACAATATCATGGTACTCTCGAACGACAAGTCTCGCGTAGTATTATAACAAACAAAAAACTTTTCTCGTTACCGGTAAACTTAAGCCACCGCGAGCTTTCCTCTGCTCTCGTTTCGCGATATACCAGAGCCAGCATGCTGTACAACTCTTTCCCCCTTTTCTTTTTTCCTTCATCCACCGCTACGTGATCTTCGAGGGCCAGAAACGAGGCGTAGTGTCAGAGAGAAAGTGCAGTAAGGGAAAGAAAAAAAAAAAAAAAAAAAAAACGAGCCAGAAGAGTGCCTAGAGAGAAAGGAGAGGGAGAGAGCTCAGCGACCCGGAGTCTCAACCTGTTAATTATCGACTCGTTTCATACAAGGGCGAGGTTCGTTTCGCTCTCTCTCTCTCTCTCTCAGTCTCTCTCACTCTTCATCCATGCCCAGGCCTAATCACCCTCTTTTTGCCATAGCGTTCTTCCGGGGGATTCAACCCTTCTCCTTTCTCTTCTTCGCCCGCTCTTTCTCGCTCTCTCGCTCTCATCAACATCACTCTTGTTTTCAACACGTTTCTCGTCTCTTCTTTACCATCCACGCCATCTCTTCATCCCCTTAAACTCTCCCTTCCGAGTCCACAATTCTCGTCGGAGTCAGCAGAACCGACGACAAGGCATTCTCTCTCTCTCTCTCTCTCTCTCTCTCTCTCTCTCTCTCTCTCTCTCTTCTATCGCTACTCGTCGACGGGGCTCCCAGACGTTCTCCACAACTTTGTTCATCTCTCTCTCTCTCTCTTCACCCCTTCAGAGTGACAATACAATGTGCACGAGGACAATAGGATTAACCTCAGAGTTGATAAGATAACCGATTTCGTGAAAACGTGGAAAAAACGCCGGGAAGATTCATGGACAATGAATGGCATTTCGTTAATAATAGTTTTCAAAGCTGTCTTATGAATTTTCGTAATTGCATGAATATCTTGGAAAATGCCTCTCGTCGAAATAGAAAAGTTCAGAGTCGGCGCGTAGAATCTTTATACAATTATTGTAAAGCCTTTTTGGTAACTTGATATTCGCGCAGTCGAGCGAGGAGTTTTTACTGCGAATTATTATCATGAATGACTGAAATAATGAAACTCGAGGGATTCTAAAATAAAAAAAAAGAACCCGCGGGAACGAAATGGAACAAAAAAAAAACGACACTGCGTCATCTCGATTCCCAACGACTATTGTTGTAGGTATATATACAGGGTGGGCCAAAAAAAAACCGGACCCATTTAAAACGTGAATAAAATCCGAACGCGTCGATCGATTTTCAAAAACTTTTTTTTGGCTCGAAAGTAGAAGAATGAACCTTTTATTTCGCGTTTGAAAATCCGAAAAATCTTTATTTCTCGCTGGTATACACGCCCTTGAAAAACAGGTTTTGAAAAAGTCGCTGGGAAGATGGAAAAAAATTAATATCACAGAATGTTCAACTTGATTTCTATCTTAAATTGTGATTCAAAGTTTGATTTTGACATTTTAGCAACTGTCCTAGAGTCACATGACATAAAGTGTTTTTTTTTTTTCAATATTAGAGTCAAAGTCGGCGGTAAATGATGTTGAGAACTTAATCAAAATTGATAAGCGTCAAGTAAACGATCCGAATACTTCAGCCCGCAGTTATTCAGAATTTATTCAGAATTCAATCACCAGGAAGATAAAACGTAAGTTTTGGAGATTTTTCGAGACGGCGTTATGGCTAACTTTTCTAATCCTCCGTCGGCAAGATGGGTCTTTTAGGGCAAAGTAATTTTCCAATTTTTCAAGATCAATGCGTAAATAAATATTTTTTTTTTTATCAAATTGAAGTTTTAAATAATAAAATAAACTATTATAAAATATTCTATGGACCTAAAAGAGTACTAGTAAATTTATTCAGATTTTTATTACGAATTTATTACGAATTACGATATTTATTAGGAAATATTATAAAATTTTGAAATATAAAAAATAAGAACATTGAGAGAAAAACACACGTTGTTGTAAATTTTTTGTCATTAATTGAACCAAGATAAATTGGTCTTCAAATCATAATTAAAGATGGAAATTAAGCTGAATATTCTTTAATATTTTTTTTATCCTCCCAGCGAATTTTTCAAAACTTATTTTTCAATGAAGATTTTTAGGATTTTCAAACGCGAAATGAAAGGTTCATTCTTCTACTTTCGAGCCAAAAAAAAGTTTTTGAAAATCAGTCGACGCGTTTCGATTTTATTCACGCTTTAAATCCGTCCGGTTTTTTTTTTTTTTAGCCGATCCTGTATGGAGTATATTTCACGAGAAATTGGACGGTTTTCGATCAAGGATCAGAATTACCGAATCGAATTTCCGAAAATGTAACAGTTATCGTAAATTTGGGGTACAAATCGACAAAAAAGAAATCAGCAGTCAATTCCAAAGGTAAAAGAATGTCCTCTTTTCAAATAGAGAAGAATTGAATTCGAAAAAAAGAAATTCTTAACGACCGAAAAATTGAAATAAAAAAATTAGAAAATAAATGTAATTCATTTTTTCGCATCCGACGGGCTTCTGTTCCTTTTTATCAAATTTTCACCGATGAATCGTGCAAGTTAGGACGAAAGTTCGATGAAAAAAAAAAAATTATATTGTCGATATGCGTGCCCTGCTATAACTAATTCTAAAAAAATATCTTTTGCCTTCTTAAATGCAACTGAATTGTAAATTTTAGTGTCATTTATTCCTAAGGATTTGTTTTTTTCTTCCCACCGAATCATATCCTAAGATGCACGGACTCGAAGTTACAGCGAATGATGAATTTCCATAAATTCCCAGTGGCTGTATCTTCTGTGAGAATTATAATTGGGACGTATGACTACATGGGAGGACTATTTACAAGTTAAAACCGCAATGAATTTCAAAGAAGCGTAAAAATTGCCAGTCTCGAGCCAAAAACCGTTCAACCTACCGTGGAACAACCCATACAGAATATTAAATTTACGATCGTGAGCGAAGAACTCGCGGGGGGTAGAAAGAGATGGTAATAATTGCTCGAAGGAGTATACAGAGACAACGGGTTAATAAGTTAAAGAGCTATACCGGATCCAAGGTGAGCTTATGACTGCGATATCATAGCAGTAGTGGTGTCGACGAACCACCAACGTCCCCTTATTCAACCCTCTCTCACTCTCTCTCTCTCTCTCCCTTTTTCTCGCTCCTTTTTCACCCCCTGGGAACTCGTTAATTAAGTCCAGGAGCTCGAATAGTGGCGCCACCTTGGTCTAAAGAGTTTTTGCAACTATATACAGATTCATCGCTCGTATATACTTTGCGGGCGATCTTCATGAAATAAGTAGTCCCCGAGGCTCATTGAGAGTTGGAAGAAAAATATAAAGTCAAGAAGGTGGAAATATCAGAAAATCATACTGCTCTCTTTCCCATTGGTATTATATAACTGAATCCTTATGGGTATAACATTATTTTCTATATATTCAAAATTTATATATTTTGCAAGATTTTTTCTGGCCGCTTGGATAGTTAGCAATTTAAATTTTAATTATGTTTATGCGTTAATTGATTAATTCCGCGAGCTTTAGCTCTATCGTGCAATATTGATACAAATGAAAATCGGTAAAGTCAAGTGCATCGGGCCAGGCTATCCCCAGTTTCCCTGTGCCCTCGTGCAATTGTGATACGTTAGAGGCGAAGGACGCTGTATCATTTGAAAAAATTCATAAATAATGAATAAATAATAATGAGCCTGAAATAATAATTTTAAGCTCATCTTTCAGTTTCGTGGAGCTATAAGTCCCGAAAATTCTTCATCCCTACTTGATATTCGAATGAATATATCTAATTTAAAAAAGTATACGACAAAGGAAAACAGAGCGCCCTTTACACAGTACATAGCGAGAAAAATAGTTAGGTTAGGATGAAAAGCGTGAGTGTGAAAGATGATGTTATTGAATGTTATGACGCTCGTCACGTCACGGAATAATGCACTGATGGTGGGAACGGAAGAGAATTTTCGTCTGAAACAATTATTTGTACATGCACATGTAGGGTGGCAATTTCGCGATTGTTTGGACGCCTGTCCATCCCTCTCTCACATTCAGTATTCCATGCTGCTTGTGGCTCCAATTATATATATTCTCTCGTGGGGTTGTACGCGGAGCGCTTCGATGCACCGATGAAATTTCTGCTCTTGTCTCTCTCTCTCTCTCTCTCTCTCTCTCTCTCTCTCTCTTTCTCTCTCTCTCTCTACAGTTCACTCCATCACGGTCCGCTTCAGGGAGGATTTGCGCGATGGAGAAAGAGCAAGAGGGAAAACCATCATGACAACGAAGAGATAAGCCGACGAGCTTTGGGGATGTTCTCACAAATCGATTGGACTACTACCAGAGACTACCGGTTACCAACAATTTACGTGTATTTTCCAGATAATATTGTATTGGACATTGCCGAAATAACTCAATGTATTTTCACATAAAAACTCCAATTTCATTCTATTTTAAATAATCTCGTAAAATTTTGTTTAATATTAATAAGAATGCTTGTTTCAAGATACGTTGGTCGTAAAATTAGCAGGTGATTGTGAATTTCTTTGGTCCCGGTGGTGATAATTTGCCGAATTTTTAGAAATTCTCGAATCAACAAGCAAAATTAATTTCACACGATCAATATAGGGAGATCGCACTAAAAGGAAATATTAATGATCAAGGGAATTACGAATTACATTCGTATTTTCACGATTGTACGTACAATAAGCCTAGTTTGTAAAAAGAGAGAGAGAGAGAGAGAGAGAGAGCAATCTATTTTATCGAGTATGAAACTCACCGAACGTTTTATTCGATTCGTGAGGTATAAAGCTAAACATCCCAAGCTCTGGCCACGCTGCATGAAAGTGTACAATTAACGCTCGGTACAGTGTACATACGGAATACATATTCGCTTTGGTGTTATCTCCATTGTTACCACCGAACAGTCTGCCAATTATACGTCCGCGCGTATTAACGCTCACGTCATCGTACTACACGCATGCCGCGCACGCTTTGCTCAGCCAGAGAATCCCTTAGTAGCTGAACCACATATATAAATATATATATATATGTGTATGTAAACATATCTACATTATACATAGGAGCATTGGGAGCTCGATACACAGCAGCGTAGAGCTCTTGTTCACCAGCGCGTAAAACGACCGAGCAGATGAATGGAGCAAGGCGCAGTCGACATTTTCTGCGCTGCTGTCGAAAACCCAGAAAGGGCAACACAAGTTTCGCCGTTGAATTTATAAACAGGATACGAAAAATTTTCCGTATACTTTATCATAATTAACCGAACGATCCACCTATCATGGTATGGCGTCGGCTCTGCTGAGGCCGAAATTCATACTTGGCCAGTTTGTTGGGATTCTGGATCAGAGCCAGTTAAAGATTTACTGATTAGGACGAGATCTGATGCAGATCTGGGCATAATTTGTTTGGATTTACTAGTCTGGAAAAACTTGGCAAATCCCGACTTGGGGCTGGTCAGTATTCTTTTTCATTTACTAGTCTGGGAAAACTCGGCAAATCCCGACTAGGAACTAGCCAGAATTCTTTTGGATTTCGTAGCCAGGGCTAGGGACCGAAAATACCCCTAGGAAAAGTGTACGATCAAAATCGGACAAGGTATGCCATTTTTGGAATTTTCGCTGTACCATGTTGGATCAGCCATTTTGAATTTTGTAATCTTGACCTCAAATTCGTGTGCAGCAACCCAAAATAACAAAGTTCAATCATAATCTGACAAATTATGGCAGTTTGAGAATTTTCGATCCACCATATTAGATCCGAAAATCCTCTAAATACTGAGAGATAGATATCTGACAAGTTTATGTAAATTTGAGAATTTTCCATCGCCCATAATGGATCCGCCATATATTGAGTTTTGTTATTTTTTATCTCAAATTCGTGTTCACCGGCCAAAAAAACCCCTGACTGTATAGTTAGGGTGAATCAGACAAGTTATGAAATTTTTGATCCACCATATTGGATTCGCCACATTCATTTTTGTAATTTCTCCCAAAACCGACATGGTTATACTAAATGAAGGGTTGAAGACGCTACCACCACCATCCCTTGAGTAGATCCCAACATACAACTGATCAAATGTTCTCTGGCATGTCAAATACATGATATGAATTACCAGATTTCATAAACAGTCGATAGCGCGGTGGGTAGCGGGTTAGGTAAATAGCTATATAGGTAGGCAGCAGATTTTTTTATTCATTTTTTTTACCTGTACCCTTTATGGCGCTTGGTCAGGGCACTCGCGAATCCAAGACCTTTACTGGTCTTATACTAACTCGCCAATCATTATTGGCTTAACATACATATCTAGCTGGATAACTTGTTTCGCAGTGAACAACTGAACGAGTCGCCGAACGAGTACTGCGAGTCGCTGTTTAACACAGCCATGCCTACAATTACTTTTTTATCTGTGGATTTATTATTATATGTTTGTCGTATCCTCTATTTACCAAAGAATGTACAACAATAAAAAGTTAAAAAAAAAGATAGGTAGGTCGCAGCTAGGAACTCGACGGTTTACTGGTCATTAACTGGCCAGGAAGATGGAAAACTGGACAGGGTCTAGCCAGCGCCTATTTTAAATGTCTGCACGGGATAGGCTCGTGGAAAAAGTTGCAAAACGTTAAAAATCGAAAAAAAAAACCGCTAATTAACACACAAAAAAGTTCTCCAAACCATGAAAAAAGGCCAAAAATCATATACAGTTATTCGTTTCAACGGATAATGTGCACATGAGTTGATGTTTGAATCGAAAATACGAGGAAAGAGATAAAAATATATTTATATTTGTATGCGCGGGCGATCGTTTTGGGATCAAAAACGTCGAGGATTGCGATGTCGCGAGAAGGTTCATTAAAACGCGAACGTGACCGAGCACTCGTCGAGTCATTAGCATTTCATATTTATATATGGATCAGCGACGCGGGGTCAAAAGTCTCACGGCGGAACGTTGCACTATCCTTTTTTTTTTCTTCCTTTCTTTCTTTCTCTCACCTCGAACTTGTGCGAATTTTACGTTTTTAATATCATTATTTATCTTAATAATCTACACACAGGGTACGTCGACATACAACATTCATTCCACTTTCCCTCTCGGCAAAGTCATTTATGAAATAATTTTTTTTTCAACTGCTTAATTACGTAAAAAAAATCGTCTCCCTCTCCATCTTTCACGCGGCTTTACGGAATAGCGTAGCTGTGCAATTAGCGGGTCTGTATATATATATATATATAGCGGGTAGAAAACACGATTAGTGCGCTCCTCGCGGGTGAATTACGTTTTTCGCGAGCGCTTATGGTTGTGCCCATAGCGTCGTCATCCGTGCCAGAGGCACGAGCATAGACGCTACATGGCGATTCTCCCCGTCTTTGCAGTATGAAATTTTCCATGACGCGTTTTACACGGTGGGTCTCGGTTAATTAAGATTTTTCGCGAACGTTGGGTAGAAAGGTCCCGCGAAGAAAAAAAAAAACAGCAGCAACGCAGGCTGACATTTTTAAGCTTCCCCGTAATTGTAAATGACGTTAATTACAAACCGCCCATTATGCAAGAGCAGGGAAAATTGTTTTTGACGACCTTAATTATTTGCCTAATGAGAATTACCGAATATTCGATATCCTAAATATGTTTTTTTTTTTTTTTTTTTTCGCGTAAAGGGAATCTTAAACAAATGTCTCAAAATCGTCAAGGACTATCACGAATATTTTTTCGCCTCGATCTCTTTTTTCGCTATGAAAATTTAGTTTTTCCTTTCTCGATGAAAAAAAAAAAAAAAAAAAAAAAAAAACGAAATTATTCAATGAAACGAATCACGGAAGCGCTCGACGAACTTTTTCATAACGTCGGGCTCGGGGCGGTTTCACTTCCGAGCTTTTCCATCTCGTGTCCTTGTTCAACGACAATAGTATAGTGAGTTATAGAGAGAGAGAGAGAGGGAGAGAGAGAGAGAGAGAGAGAGAGAGAGTATCAGAGAAGAAAAGAGTCCAGTGACTTTTACGCCCTCGCGTTCTCTCTCTTTGGCACGATCGAGGGCTTGTTATTTCGTTTTTCAACTTTTTTTTTTCGACCCACTCGAAATTTCCATCTCAAAGGATTCCAGGAACCGGGAGAGCTCAGCCCTCCATCGCTCTTAGAACGGGGACGAAGCGGTGGTACTAACGATTGTATTTATTTCGTTTCTGCGTGAGGTAGAAAGAAGATGAAAAATCGAATCGAAAGAAAAGAAAAGGGAAGGGGGGAGGGGAGAAAAATCCTGGCAGAGGATTTTATCAGGAAATACTCGTTAAAGGGTATAGAAGTCCGCAATAATGTATCAAAAGGGTTGAGAAACATTTCTGTACAAAATTGATTCGTATTATAATCACAAGAATTATCGTGGCGTATAAAAATCAGCTTCGAGAAATATAACTCGAGACTCATTGTGCGAATTAAATTATAATTCCATTGTCCCATGGGTTTGCACGGGTTTGCATATATATCTGCAATTGTTCAAAGGATAATGCAACGAGTACAATGAAGAGGAGATTTTCTTTTACGTGCAAAATCTCACCGGGAAGTTCCTAAATAATATATTTATCGTCTATTCAGTTTTTTTTTTTTTTTTTTTCCGTCCAGCTGCAACTATCTCGTTTTCCTTTATGGCCTCGACGATGTTTCGAGAAGCTATAGCGGAGGTTAGGGGTGGGAGCGGTTGTGTGTGCGGTTTAAGCAACGATAGCACGTTTCCCGGTGAGAAACGTGTGCTTGCTTCCCTGGGAATTGGCAAGCAAAGCTTCTGGTCGTGTGAGGAAAGAGAGGGAGAGAGAGAGAGAGAGAGAGAGAGAGCGAGGGAAGGAAAGAAAGTGCGAGATTGGCGGTACACGTGGGAAAAACGACTTTCTCTACTCCTTTATATATATATATATAGTATAACGACCATTTTCTCTCCCCGTCTGGTTTCTCTAAGCTTCGCCTCAGACTTTGCCTTCCGGGCTACACTGAAAAAAAAGTTTCCCGATTCGAGCCATAATTATTATTGCTTCAGCCATATTATATGGGAAAATACGCTACTGCCATACCATCTAGGTAATAAAGCCATACAAATATGACTGACACAATATCGTTGGCGTAAGCATACCACTATGTCATGACAGACATATACCCAATAGCTCCGCGAATCTGACAAGTATCTCTATTTCAGCAATACCATAGTATGGTTGAGTTCACCATCACGAGTTATGCGTATGCCAACCATACTAGTATAGCTGTCTTATAAACGCTAGCATACGAGGTAGACGAACACCAGCCATACTATAGCCGAAGCAAACATATACAATGTTGTTTCGTAGATAGCAGTTTTGTCAGTGTAGGCAGAATTCTTTGTATACCAACAATACTAGTAGAGCTGTTTTATAAACGCTAGAATACGAGGTAGACGTACCAGCTATACTACCAAAAGAATATGGCTGAATTATAAATTCATTTTACATAGATAAATTACAGGATATTGTACCTACCTATACTCGTATAGGTAAGTATATATAGTAGGGGATATTCGGGTCACAGTAAAAATTCAGCCAATATGTTTCATAATCATGAATATTTATTTTAATCATCTGTTATCGATAATGATATTCATACATAAATATTTTGCAAAAGAGACTCGATTTTTAGAGCTAATGAAACACACCTGGAAGTTTGAGAGAATCCATGGCCCGGAGACATATGATACTCTCCTTGCAGAAAAATGACAGTTGACCTAACCTACAAAAATTCGCTTGTTATACGATTGGCGTTTATATAACAGGAAAAATAGTCCTTTTTTACATATTCCGTAGATAAGTGAGAACAGACTTACCTTCAAATGTTGGTATAAGCTCATCAAGATTCCGTTCGTTCAGTTTCTTCTTCACAAACTCGTTCATTATCAAATTTTGCGTAGCGAGGTCTCGTTTTCGCGCGAGGCAGAGGCATAGACACCACGCGTGAACAGATTACTGTAGGTGTTCCAAAAACATAGTATAGTTGCGCGAGCCATATTAGTATAGCTATGTGTCACAACGTTATTCTCGCAGCCATACTATATGGTTGAAATAGCTAGGCATGTAAAAATCAGCTACTACAGCTGTTTCAACAATACAGTGTAGTTTCGCGAGCTATGTTAGTATGGCTGATTTACAAAAACGATAAATTTCCAGCTATTTATAATGACTAAGCTAGCCAGACGATTGAGTGTCGTCCACAAAGGCGCAGTATAGGCGCCGTAGACAAAACTGCTTTGCCTTCACCAGCGATATTATTGTTGAATTAGAAATACTTCACTAGTCATATTTGTATGAACTTTACGGCAATCGGGATTTTCTAAAAGGGCTACTGCATTTTCTGTGTGGGCAATATTTTTTCACCAGTATACCTATAACTGGCCAACAATAACAGTATTATTGTAAATCCCGAACCATTTTTTTCAGTGTATGCGACCAGCCAACCGAGGGAGCTGGGTCAGGTATTTCAACCCTTGTTCTTGAATAGGTCCGAGGGCTGTCCCAGAGTCAAGCTCTGGCTCACTATATACGATTTCTTTCTCGCGTGCCGTTCGAGAAGAAATCGTCTCCCAGATCACGCATTACATGGTCCACACGAGAATTGTACTATTTTGAGGTTTTTCTTTTCTCTTTTTATTCTCATTGGAATTCTCATAGTTGGAAAGTTTGTGGCTTCGAGGACGCATTCCCGCAATTTCACGGTTAGTTTGTTTCGTAAATACGTAATTAGACGATTTTCACCGTAGTTCAAGGAGTTTTCGGGATCGCGGTGGCGTCTATGTTCTCTCCGAGAGACAACTTGGACTCGGAGCAAGGATTATTACTATAAGCTGTTTTTTTTTTGTTACATTTGGAGGTTCGCGTTGGAGATTACTAAAGAACTGAATTTACGAAAAATTGGCAATCATAGCATGACATTTTTGGGAATAAAAGACACTGAAAAGTAACTCAAAGCAACTATATACGCACACAGGGTAGACGTACCAGTTGTGGCCACTCCGCATTTGCCTCGAATTTTTTCAAGTTTCAACGCTGTGTTCACTTCAACGAGCGTAATATTTCGATACTCGAGATGTTTTCGCACGACTATCGATTGCTTTATTGAATATCTGCTAATTTATTTCAACGAAATATGACGAAATGTGTCAAAGCTGAACGATTTGGGTAGTTTTCTTGTCAGAAGTGTTAAGGGATCCCGAGGTAAGAAAGACTACGATTTCTCATATCTAAAGTCATTCCGTTCTATCAAAAAATTATATCTTTTCAGTTAAAGCTCATTTTTCGGGTTAGAATCAGAATAAACCTGACAAATCAGCTAACAAATACCTGAAAAATACGCGGTAGCAGAAAGTGATACATTCAAAATGCGATTGGCCTATTTGTGGCCAGCTTATGGCCACAAATATAGCACACTTAGTATATCACTTCAGTAATATGTTTACGACGCAAATAAATAACTATTTTTAACTCGAATCTGCCGTTACTGATTGTCCAATACTCCACACCTTTCGTTTGTAGCGCATCCGTATCCCAAATCAAAGCTTGATGGCCACAAATGGTGAAAATTACAGTTATAAGATAATTTTCTATTTTCTCATTCATCATAATCGGAAAAGGTTTTAAATAATAAAAATTCAATTCTGTGTACCTTTTAGGTTATATCGATCACTTTTTTAGTTCTGAATTCGCACTGTTCGTAAATGAATGTTCGAAAAAATGCTTAAAGTGTTCACAACTGGTACGTCTACCCTACATATATATTCTACTATCCTACAATCGTGCTGCTCGATAGATGAGTCATTATTGAATAATGCAAAAATCGTATGTTAGTGTGTGTCAGTGAAGACCACGGGGTCGAATATTGAGGCAAAGTAAGAAATCGATAAGGCTTAAAAATAAATCCCTGGGGGATACTCATCGACCATGCCGCATCTTAAACTCCTCGCGCCGGGAAGTCTCGAAGATCCGGGTATGCACTATAGCGCTTTCAACGAAAATTAAATATCCTCGTGCTGTACTGACAATACATGAAAATACATTTATATACGGTCTCTTTGGTAAATTTACGGTTCGGCCACAACGTAATACGCGTAAAAACAAAAGAGTATTCAGCTGGTTGCTGCACGAAGTGCCTTCTCAAGGCTGTTAATGGAAAATCCTGGTAGTTCGCAAGAGTCGCGGAGATGATGGAGACAGTGAAATTTGAGTTTCCTGTGGAGGGCATTACGAGTGAATCGCAATACGCAGAGTGAATGTATGCTAAGCATGATGGTAGAGAGAAAAAGATGGAAAAAGAAATAGAGAGAGAGGGAGAGATGGGTGTTGGATGTGCATCTACAGAATTGGGGATTTATAGTCGAGCCAGGAACACGTATCGGAGGATGAGTGTGTCATCTATCGCTTGGACACAATATCCCTGTTAAATATGTGGAGCACGGAGGCCAGCAGCGATAATCTCGAAATCAATAATGTTGCACAGAGAGAGAGAGAGAGAGAGAGAGAGAGAGAGAGAGAGAGAGAGGAGAGAGAGAGAGAGAGAGAGAGCGAGAGGCATGCAACTACGACGAGCAGTAGCACACGACAGATTTCTGGCGGCTAGAGGGTTTGTGACGCAGACGCGCGCAGGCCCGGGTCGCCCTAATTTGGAATAGCCGTGCATTCTCTCTCTCTCTCTCTCTCTCTGCGCTCAACAACGCCATGGCAGCCAACCTATGTCATATATCCTGCACCACACACCCTCAATATGCCCTCTTTTCATCCCTCACCTAT
Source organism: Rhorus exstirpatorius (assembly GCA_963564615.1). Taxonomy (NCBI): domain Eukaryota; kingdom Metazoa; phylum Arthropoda; class Insecta; order Hymenoptera; family Ichneumonidae; genus Rhorus; species Rhorus exstirpatorius. The sequence continues at coordinate 40,803,972 of OY751316.1, read as the reverse complement.
TTTCTCTTGATCTCCCTCTCTGCGCACGCATATACACATAAACGGTATGTATGCTGTGAGGTCCTTTTTGCCGCGTTCTGCGTTTAACGAGGCGCGTCAACAATCCGCATCCATGCCAGAAACCAGAGCCGTTTCGTTTCGAATTTTCCCGGCGCTCTACCCCCACCCCTCTCTTTTTTTTGCCGTGCCCGGTGATTTTTTTACCGTGCCCGGTGATGTGTTTGCACTATACCAGGAGCGTACGCAAGATTTGAAAGAATTCGGTGATCTATAGTGAGATTGGGATTCCGATCAAACGAAACGATTCACCTTACGCTGTGGCTTACCGTGACGGTACTGCATGTATAATCTCTTCGAGAGAGGTGCTTCATACAGGCATGATTGAGCATTATTTACAGGTAAGTTCATTTAATCATTTAATTATTTGACCAGAGCTCAATTTCATTCGCTCGATTCGTCGAAGCGTGAACTGTGACGAACCGCAATGACCTACACCTTTCTGCAATTACCTAGGCGAAAATCTCAGCCAGAGCTCTTGGTTGAGTGGAGGAGGATAAAGCAACAAACAAAAAAAAAAGAAAAGTGGATCCCCGAGTGAGAAAAAGCGTATAGGTGCTATATGCATACTAGTTGTTTTTCCCTACAAATTGCCGCGCATAATCCAATCCCAAGCCTTAAGGCCGTCCTCTAGTTTCTCGGGTCGAAAAAATCGATGAAGAAGAAAAAGAAGAAGAAAAAGAAGAAGAAAAAGAAAAAGAAGAAGAGGAAGGCCTATTGTATGGTCCAGGCATAGCAGATTGACGGTGAGATGAAATTTTTAGTATAAATCACATGCGCGAACTTTCAAACGCGTTTTTCTCGAAACACCATTTTTCGAAACGGTAACCACGATATTTCAGAAACTATTGCACCGATCTTGTTCAAATTTATACAGCATCTTTAATATGTTATAAGCCAGCGATTGAACCAGGATTATCATGATTGCTTCGATAGTTTTTTTCGTACGAGCGAAAAACTTAAGAAAAAATGAGTAAAAAATAGAATGTAATTTTCAAAAGTGTATAAAAAAGTCAATTTTTGTAATTTAGAATTCACTCTAGTTTAATCGCTAGTCTTGAATATGAAGATTAAAATGCCGTTTGGTTTTTTGATTTCAGATAAGCAGAACAGCCGAAATCTTGGTCACCGTCAAGCACCTCTTTTACTTGATGTCTTCCTGTCGGCCACTCTGCTATTCTATTATATATTTTGACTTCAAAAAATTTTTAAAGCTTATTTAAATGTTAATAAAGATTATGCAAAAATAATGAGATTGATTATTTCGATGCTTTGCCCGTAAAAAAATTATTGAAAAAGCCATAAAAAAAACAGCCGAGAAACTAGAGGACGGCCTTAACTTTCAATCGGATATCCGTCCGCTGAACGCAGCACACCGTGTGACAATCCGGCTCAGCTCAGACCGGATGCACGGTGTACGTGTAACGTGTGCGCAGCTATGAGGAAGCATTGAACGCTAGTATAGATGAGAGGCGGTGGAACGCGCGATAGAAAAAGTAGCAAATAAAAAGGAAAATGGGAAAGAACGAGATAATGAAAAACAAAGAAAAATCGAGAGATAAAGTAGAAAGCAGATTGATAGGAAAAGAGAGTTTGGAAGGAGGCATCGAAGCGCGTATATATACGCGGATACGTGGATGTGTGCACGCGCCTCATTCACCCGCGTTCTCTCGGCAATAAGTGAATAACGAAAAGGAGAGCGTTCCGGTCAAGGATCGAAGGATGCAGGAAGAGCAACGAGTTGTGCGAATGGCCAGCGCGAGAAAGGCAGAAAAGGAAAGGAATAAATCGAGAGGGAAAATACGAAGCAACTGGATGTGAAGAGGTTGAGTAGCTAGAGAGTTACAGTGGTAAATATATAGCCAGCTATAGAAAATGGAGAGAGAGAGAAAGAGAGAGAGAGAGAGAGAGAGAGAGAGAGAGAGAGAGAGAGAGAGAGAGAGAGAGAGAGAGAGAGAGAGAGAGAGAGTAACGCCTGGTCGTAAAACAGAATGAATTCGATTTTCCCGGACTCACTCGCGTAAACTCGCTGGCCAGGGCTCTACCTCCTCTACCCAATACCATTCCTCATTCACTTACGTTTCTTCTTCTTTTTTTTTATTTCTTATCCACTGCCAGAGCGTACTTTCCACACCTTTCACAGCACCTTCTCATCCGTTTTCCCTTCCCCCAATCCTCCATTTTTTTTCCCCACCTTAGTTAGACGCTCCTTCAACCCTTGGCTATCCGTGGCCAGCACGCTTCTCTCGTTCTTTCCCGGATCACTCGCACACTCCACCTACCAATCGCCTTTTCTCACACCCTCGGCTACCCGCGCTTCTTTTTCAATGACCTCGCACACCTCTTCTCTCGCCCTTTTCATCCCCCCCCCCCCCCCCCCCGCAAAGCCCCGACGAGCCCTCTTTCATTTCAGTCATCCTCGTATATAGTCGACCAAGTCGACGGAGCTCCTCACTCTCTGCATGCTTCGGTTTTCCGCGCAACAAGTGAGCGTCGTCGCCACACGATTCTCTCGGCTCGCCTTAGCTTTCCATCCCTCCATCTCTGATTCTCCCTTCCCCATTCGCATCTTTAAGAAACTACCGCGCGCACACCCCTTGAGCTCTTGCACCATATCACGCCAAAGTTTCGTACAGGTGTACACAATAAAAAACGCCTCCGGCGAAAAAAAATTGGACAAGTACATTTTAGGTATTTTTTCCCACACAAAAAGCATTGATATCTTTATACGGCCAAGTCATCGTCACGATTGAAAATAATGATAAAATATGTTCCTACATTATACTCTCTTTCACTTACGATATACCAATTGTGAAAAATTGTCAAATAAATTCAAATCTCACGAAAAGTTATGACTTAAATTAAACCTTATATGGCGGGGGTTTCATCAACATGAACAACACCTCTAAACTACATCCTTAAAAAAGTTATGAAATAAATCAAATGTCAAAAATTAAAACACAAGAACGAAATATAAGTAAGTACTTGGCACTACCGTGGTTCGACATCGAAATATATGTATCAAATGAAAGTAGCGCCAAGTACTACTTATATTTCGTTCTTGTGTTTTAATTTTTGACATTTGATTTATTTCATAACTTTTTTAAGGATGTAGTTTAGAGGTGTTGTTCATGTTGATGAAACCCCCGCCATATAAGGTTTAATTTAAGTCATAACTTTTCGTGAGATTTGAATTTATTTGACAATTTTTCACAATTGGTATATCGTAAGTGAAAGAGAGTATAATGTAGGAACATATTTTATCATTATTTTCAATCGTGACGATGACTTGGCCGTATAAAGATATCAATGCTTTTTGTGTGGGAAAAAATACCTAAAATGTACTTGTCCAATTTTTTTTCGCCGGAGGCGTTTTTTATTGTGATATCACGTCTTTTTTCAAAGTAATTTTTTTTTTGTTAGATCTTTCGCGAGGATCTTTTTCTCATTAAAACAACCTAAATGCGCGCCCTAAGTGAGGGCGCGTAGCGCCCTACGCACCCCTAGTATATATATATATATATATATATATATATATATATATATATATATGAAGCATTCTCCACCATACAAGCCACTTTTTTGCGACTCTCCCCGAAATTTTCGAAACTTTGCCAGTTTGTAAAACTAGTCAAGGTAGTACCTCCGCGACCGGCGGCGGGGAATAAGCGGGAGCGTAGGCACGGCGAAGTGCGATGAGCAAGCACGCATATGAAACAAGGCTCATAGACGTACCTCTTTCACGTACAATGTCTCAAAAACTAAATCGTATATCTTCCTGAATTTTTTTTCACATTATTCGTGACATCCCTTTCCAGCTTCTTCTCTTTTTTCATTACCTTCTTATTTTTAGTTTTGACGGTAGAATTAATAACTAACTCTTCGTGCATGCATGGCGCATATGTTACGTGTAAATCAAGCCAACTTTGAGTGAAAATATCTCGGGTTCGGGATGGTTAAGCTTGTTTAAATTGCACGGATGTTCGGATAACATATTGAATAACCTGTATGCCAAATTTCGACCATTCCATAATCTGAATTATTTCAGATTTTTCAATAACCGTTTTAGAAATACTATATTTTTTCAAGTAGAAATATCTCGAAAAATATAGGTCGCAGAAAAAAAGTATTCTATGTAAAGGATGTAGTTTTCATAATCTGTTCAATGAAATCCATGTCAAAATTTTATCATCCTTGTAAACTAAATTTTTCAATGAAAAAGTTACATTTTTTTTCTTCAAGAAATACCACTTTTATTTTGCTGCAAAATTTACTCAGCCTTTGGGCACATGTGTAGATTCGGTAAAAAAAAAAAATCTCCAGAATAGGACCGCCAGGGGTTCTGGACTAAAAAAAAAAAACTAATCATGTGAAATTATATAAAACTGAGAATTACCCTGCTGAAAATGTTTTATTCCTAAAAACCTATCGATTATTTTGTGTTGGCACTGAATACATACATTCCATATCCTTGAAAAAAACAGTTTGACGAATAATTCATATTGTTTCGTATCTATAAGGATGGAGAAATCGCTCCCAATACTTGGAATCATTGGGTAATGTCTACAACTTTTGTCTCTCGAATATCATTGATATTATGGAACTCTTTTGCGAAACAATAGCTCTGTAATACAAGTTTTCGACTTGCATCGTTTTATCCTTCTTGAACAGATCAACGCTCTCTCCCGTAAATAAACAAGTTTTTGTAACACCTGCATCGTTTTTTTTAAGCCAGAAGGGTTGACGTTCCGATTCTGGCGATTTTTCTACTAAATCTACACACATGCCCGAAGGTTGAGTAAATTCGGCAGCAAAATAAAAATAGTGTTTTTCGAAGAAAAAGAACATTTTTTACATTTTCGTAAAAAAATCTAGTTTACAAGGACGATAAAATTATGATACCGATTTCATTGAAAAGGTGATGAAAAACTATGACTTTTACCTCGGATCATTTTTTTTCTGCGATCTATATTTTTAGAGATATGTTTACTTGAAAAAAATACATTATTTGATAAAAAAAAGGTACGCGATATTAAAAATATAATTTTAGGTACATAAATAAAAGTATAATCTCGCAAATAGCATCACGAAAATTTCTACAATAATAATGTAATATTTGTTTCTTTTCGATTGTTCTTCTACGATGACAGTGATAATTTTCAATTATTAGATACATCATGCATCAGTAATTATATCTCGATCCAGAATTCTGGTGTCCGAGTGATACCAATTATCGTGACTCCAACGTTTATCGTCTTTTGGAAATGAAAAAATTCCCTCTCTTGTACACAACGGAACACAACAATTACTCATAATGGGTTAATTAAATTCAATTATCAACTAGTGTTTTAATTTAGGTAAAATATTGTATTATTTTGAATTGATTTCGTAATATTTTCTCTTGAGGAGAACTCATTTTTTAATACAAATGTTTATTTCGATTAAAAAGATTCAAAAGCTCCGCCAAAAGGCGCAATCTATGATGCTGCCGCCACGCGGCTAAGTTTGGCAGTGCGGATCCCCATTCGCCGCTCCGTGTGCCTCGTACATATAAACGCGCCTTGCGTGACACGGGCCATAGAAACTCGCCTTGCGTGACATACACGATGAGGAGACGATAAGTGAGATAAAAGTGACCCAATGAAATTGTGAAAGTCATGAAACTCGATAACGTGTCGACCGATTTAATTAATTCTGATATTAATCGGTAGATCGTTATCGAATTATGTAATGAAACTATGATTAGAAATTATGATTATCCATTAATTTGTTCTACAATGCATGACAAAGGTAGGCAATGCGCGTGGACGGAGTTGGCTCGGGAATAGATACTTCGTCGAGCCGGCGGGAAATGTACTTGTCCCGAGACTCTACCGAGTCTCTCGATGTATGTGACGGATACGGAAGCGAGTATCTCGGTATCTTCTCACCCATTTCTACTCTTTCTCTTCGCACTATACGTCGAGTAAAAGTCGAGTTACGAGCTACCAGTGAAGCTTGCAGCTTCCCTGTCCCTTTCTCATCTATCTCTCTCTATTTTTCTCTTTTAGCTTACTCGGGTGTATCGGTCCTACACGCGAGAGATATATCTTATGGCATTTCAGAGTTCGTGTTCTTATTTTCTCACGTTTTATTATGCTCTTTCGGAATGGTCATGCCGCTTCCCGCAGACAGGAGATGAAATGGAGGAGACTCGAGTCGGTCTCTGAGAAGGTGCGAGCCTTTTATGGGAAAGAATTGGAGCAAATGTACCGTGAAGCATCTATCTCGTTAGCGCGAATGAAAACTCTGTGCCCCTTTTTTTTTTTTTTGCGGTGCTAAACAACAAGGCATCTTCATATTATCTGCGTGTTAGGCATGAATTTTAACTCAAGCGTCGCATTACCTGGCCTGGAAATACACAAGCTAGGCAAATTTTTTTTTACCGGATATTGACGTCGAGATATACCTATATACGAGCGATGGAGGCGAGTGAGAAAAATGACTCAGATTTTCCAAAGCATCCTGTATGAGTTACGATGGTGCGAGGATGAGAACAAAAAAACAAGGGTGGAACGGGATTCCCAGATGGTTTCAATGTAAGCAAACGGAGGTTCGAAGAAAACTTGGGTAAATGGCACGCGCTCGCCTTCTGTGCTCAACCATCTCGGCAAGCAGCTGCCGGAGGAGACCGAGAAAACGATAAAAGGGGAGAAAAGCTCAAGCAAATAGCTAAGGAAAATACTTGATGATCCTCCGGTGGACCGAGCAGGCGAACTCCCAGAGTCGCGCTTTCTTTTCTCTTTTTCCTTTCTCTCTCTCTCTCTCTCTTATTTTCACATAGAAACTCTGCAGTCTTACTTCGTGGTTCTATACAACCAACTTATTATCCGTATAATCGCGGATAGAGTTGCAGAAGTTGAATCAATTTAACAGAATGGAGAGAGATCGGGGGAAAAACAATCTTTCGAGTTAAAAAAAAAAAAATAACACGCTTCAACTGGTCCTACCAATCATCAATTCCTCTCAAAATCTTGAAAAGAAATTAATTGATCCGCAGTTCATATTACAGGATCATCATTACTCGATGCAAAATGAATTATTATTCAAGCACAGGTAAGTTATTATTTCAATTATATAGGACACATTAAGCTCGGGGGGGATAAGAATGTACTCATTGATGATTATAGTCCTTTCGCAATAGTTCAATAACTGTGCTTTTCAGAGCATATTCCGGGGTATCATCGAAAGCATGTAAAATATGACTCGTGGATAGACTCACCGTGTACGAGGACGAGGACACTGGACAGGAGGACGGCTCTTAGCAGCCAACTGGCCGCCATCCTGGCGTACTGGACCGTTACGTCGATTCAGCTTCCTCCTGAAACAATACGAGCGTGCCCAATCAATCAAGCTTCGCATCCATTCCGGTCGATCCTAGCAGTAGCTATTACATACAGGCGAAGAGCTCATCCTGGAATCCCCAGGCATCAAGCAGAAACCAGAAACTAGTGATGCCGTGTACAGCGCGGCAGACAAGCGAAGAGGAACAGAGCAAACTCCAATCCTCCTTACTCTCTGGCTATGGTATACGTTGTACATTTGGCAGAATGCCCATCCCCGCAACACACAGAACCTTCAACCCCCGATTCTCATCTCACCACCCATTTCCACTCTTACAAACTACCAGCCATCTCTCTGCTACTTTTTCTCTCTTCTCTTCTCTCTCTCTCTCTCTCTCTCTCTCTCTCTCTCTCTCTCTCTCTCTCTCTCTCTCTCTCTCTCTCTCTCTCTCTCTCTCTATCTCTCTCTCTCTCTCTTGACACGTCGTCGTATCGATGATACTTTTTTTTAGTCTCTTTCTCTACACTACTCATGCTCTCGCACTCCCGAATGTGTACTTTCCTGGGAATTCTCTCGCTCGATGAAAGTCTGCTGGCAGCGGAATACGAACATACTGAAACGCACATCATTATATTCCCTGAAGTTATCGTCGTGCAAGATTCGCTGGAGGCTTTTTCAAGCTAAAATTGTGGAAGGGAATGCACAAGTATATGTATATACGGAAAAGCCCAGAAAATATTATGGAGTGTAGAGTGAAGATAGCAGCCAACGATTGGATAAGGAAATTTCGTAATATAAAATATGTTCTTCCCAAACAGAAATGAAAATTTTGCTGTTGAACGGGCTTCAGATGCAATGCGGATTAACTGACGTTTACTGGAACAAACGCCGTGAGATATATGAACGAAAAATCTGGCATGTCAAAAACAGCGGTGAATAGCTGCAAAAGTGCATGTTGAACGTAATCTAAATGAGATTAACTATATTCATAAGAATGATCGAGTAAAGAGTAAAAATGTAAAATGTTTCTATTTCGCGAGCTAGCAGTTATTTTTTTTTTTTTTTTTTAATTATTTATTCTCGTTTTTTTTTTTCATCACAGTGGCCATGTACCGAGATCGAAACATACGTTAGCGAAATGAACCGCCACTCTACTGCGTCGTTTGAACTTGATAGTTGATAGCTTGGCATAAAATCAAGTGCTGGCTTCACCACACATGATAGATTGCCAACACATTTCATTGAATAATATTCCGCGATTAACTCACAAATATGACAAAAACTGTTCAAATCGTTTATGTATACACTGTATTTTCTTCTTTGCGATGATGACATCGACCGATTACACTGAAAAAAAAAGTAACGCGCATTCGCGTTACGCTTTCGTCAAACACTTGACCCGTACATGTCGCAATCAAACACAAATGTTTGTATCTCTATGCAATGGTGACGGCTTAATTAGCCCACACCCAGCGGAGTTAACAGCTAGAGAGAGAGAGAGAGTCAAACTTTGTCGTTTCATCCGTTTTCTCCGCCCAAAAATCCTGTCATACATATTACTGTATATATTTTCCCACGCTACAAGCGTAAATTCTGTTTTCCCCGGTTGTACAAATACCGTGAGCCGTGGAAATTATATACGAAATATAGTATGTTTGCGAGCAGTCGCGTCACGGAAATAAAATGAAGAAAGAAACGGATTTGCCACGAGAATGGGTATAGCAAACAGTGCGCCTAATTAATCATCGGACAAACACACACGCGAGGTGTATAAATTGGTGCACTAACGAAGAAAACGAAAGGGAGCAAGTACATTTTTATCGGCAGTTAAAAATGGCGTCCATCTCGTGTAAATTTGAGGACGAGGTTTAAATTTAAGACGGTCGGAAAACCCCCCGAGCAATTAGAGTGAAATCTTTGACTCTCTCGCGGGAAAAGTGAGTCATCAGTGTTTTGAAAAAAAAGACAAGTGGATCATATCGAGGGCTTAGGACCAGAAAGGCGTAACCCACAAAAAACGGACTATACTGCCATAAGGGCGTATCCCCAACTTTAACACGGAAGTTCCATAAGAGCAAAATTAATCAGCCTACAGCCAGAAGGGCGTAAGCCCACACTACAATACTGCCAGAAAGGCGTAAGCCACGAAAAATTAAAAAAAGTGGCTTACGCCCGTCTGGCAGATCATTCATAATTTTTTTCCGGATTTAAATCGCCTGATTACAGCCAGACGGGCGTAACCCTCTTTTTTTTTATTTTTCGTGGCTTACGCCTATCTGGCGGATAACTGGTCAGTTTTTTCCGAATTTCGATCGTCTACTTACTGCCAGAAGGGCGTTACCCCAAAAAAATTGAAAACGTGATGTGTGTGTGTGTGCGACGTGTGTGTGTGTAAAATTTGGAAAATGTTGAATAGATTTGAAAGTTTTTGAAAAATTTGAAAATTTTTAAAAAATTTAAAAATTTTAAAATATTGAAAAATTTGAAAATATTGAAAAATTTGAAAATATTGAAAAATTTGAAAATATTGAAAAATTTGAAAAATTTGAAATAAAAAAAAAATGTTTAATTTTGAAAAATTTGAAAATTTCGACTATTATGCGACAACGACTAAATATGCGCATGCAACCATTTTGCAAATGATATATTTCGTTTTTGTTTATATTTCGCATTAAAAAATATTAGCAAATAGCAAATAGTTTCCTGACCAGCAACTGCCGAGTTTTTCTGACCAGCAACTCGTCAGTCTGCCAAGACTGGCACTGAACAGATTTGCGTTACACACCTAGTCTGGAACTCGACAGTTTACTGGCCATCAACTGGCCAGAAAGATGGAAAACTGGCCAGCATCTTACACACATCACGTTTTCAATTTTTTTGGGGTAACGCCCTTCTGGCAGTAAATAGACGATCGAAATTCGGAAAAAACTGACCGGTTATCCGCCAGAAAGGCGTAAGCCACGAAAAATAAAAAAAAGAGGGTTACGCCCGTCTGGCTGTAATCAGGCGATTTAAATCCGGAAAAAAATGATCAATGATCTGCCAGACGGGCGTAAGCCACTTTTTTTATTTTTCGTGGCTTACGCCTTTCTGGCAGTATTGTAGTGGGCTTACGCCCTTCTGGCTGTAGGCTGATTAATTTTGCTCTTATGGAACTTCCGTGTTAATGTTGGGGATACGCCCTTATGGCAGTAAGGCAATGAAAAGTCGAAAAACAGTGGGTTACGCCCTTTTGGTCCTAAGCCCTCGATATCAAAGATAACCGGTACAAGTTCTTTGATCGTTGGAACAAATTTTCCGAATGACTTATCTCGCGGAAAATGGAACGCCTTTGTTCTCACTACCTTCTCCATCCGACTCTTTGAACATATGATATATAATATAGCTGGTGTGCGAGGGACTCTTTCGTTCTTTTACTTTCGTTGCAGCATTTTTATACCTCTAAAGATCCAAACAAGTTTCCACTATAATGAAAATAAAAATGAAAAAAAAAAATAAATGGACAAATTTTTCAGTTGCATCGGATCGCACGTTCTGTCCATCCAATCTAAACTATAGGGCTTTTGTCTGCGTCTGATAAATTACAGCGTGTGTGATTTCACGTGTGTGTGTGTGTGTGTGTGTGTGTGTGTGTGTGTGTGTGTGTGTGTGGGTGCGAGAGATTTGTAATCAAACTTTGAACAATTCGAGCGACAAATTATCCCGAGGATTTCCGGCGAGTTCCTCTTCTCTCTTTAACATTAGGCGTCGACCCTTATATATATATATCGTCCCAATAAACGAACTTTTCAATCGGCTATTCACCAGGAAAATAAACGTCGAGGGCCTTTCGATTGCTTCTTTCCTCTCAAATCGCGAAGGAGAAAGCTCGGAGAATGTGACAGGTGTCGCGGGAACGTATGTATACGAGTTCTCACACGGCTGACACGAGAGATAGAGTGAAATTTTACGAGCTCGCGAAAATAAAAGAAGAGAGCAGACGAGCAAAAGAAGATGCCGTCCAATAGTCTGGCATTCTCTCGTCGTCATCGTTTCTTGCTCTCTTATGTAGCCGAGGACTCAAAGCTCGACGGAATCTGGAGCGTGAAACCGTTTGATTCGCTCCACAGCTTCGCAGTCACGTATTTTCAATTCGTTTTTTTTTTTTTTTGTCTTTTTGGCAAAACGATTTTAGATCGCGAGGAACCCAGTCACAATGTGTCAAACGTAGGGAAAAATTGTATGATAAATCTCCAGCGCATTTGTATATTATTTAAAAATAATTTAACGACATTAAATCTTGGCTCGGCAAATACAAATTTCATTTGACGTAATTGAAAATTTTTTTTTTCCCTCATAAACATCCATTGCTATATTAATTAAGAGAGTGGAACGGAAAAATTAATTTCCATAAATGATATGATACGTTGGAAATGAATCGCGGATTATATTACTTTTTACAATCGTACGTATATTAATGTACTTTGTGCGATTAAACTGAATCAATTAACTTAGAAAAAACACAGAGTGCCTTTTTGCAAGATAGATAGGAGGTAACATTTAAAAAATTCACTCTCTCTCTCTCTCTCTCTCTCTCTCTATATCTTTCTGCATAGCGGTATCCTGACAACTCGCGACAAAACTTGCTGTGCTAAAGTGACAAAGTCAATTTTTGCCAGTATTCACCGAGTCTCCGGAGTGAGTGAACGAAGTGCTGGTGGAAAATATATCGAATATTCACGGTTAATGGGTTTTCGAAGGTGAGCCTTGGTCGCTATCGATTTACCAGAGGGAGTTGAAACCGGAAGTTCGCTGGAATGCCGAAGGGATGAGAGAGAGAGAGAGAGAGAGAGAGAAAGAGTGTGAGTGAGAGAGAGGGAGGGAGGAGGGAGATCTTCGCAGTGCTATATACAGCACACATAGCTGCTCTTGGTCCTTTAGCTCGGGCGAGACGATATTGCACCAGGAAAATGCGTCGGAGGTATGGCATCAAGCGCAAGCTGGCATTTCCTGTCGCAAGAACGACAGAGACGTTCTGCTTCGCGTTTACATATGTATACGTATATTCGCATATATACATGAGCTCGGGGAGAAATGATTGCGGGGCCCTATGCGAGCGTGGCACAACTGAAAGCTATTTCTGGGCTAGACGATCGTTTTAGCTGAGTGCTTTGTAATGAAGCGAGCCCGGCGTGTTCTCCTCAGCCTATATACATATATATATAGTATAGAAATGTATGCATATATATATACGTATATATGTATGTATATGTGTGCATTGGTTTTTGAACGCGCGGAAGAGAGATGGATATTGCGAATATTTCCTTTCTCCATCTCTCTCTTTCTCTTTCCTACCCCACGCTCGCGACGTGACTATACCGTGGGGGTTAGAAGGGGTAGTATAATCGTACGATCGATCCGAGCTGCTAGCGCGGCGTTGGAGGGGCTCACCGACTGCAGAATCTGCAGTCGATGCACCACAACTGCCAGCATCCCATTCATAACATACTATAATTTCAATCGTTTCGATGATGAATCAATTTTCGTGGAGGAAAATTACGCGGCTTTGCTCCACCGATTGAGGTCACCCGTGACACTTTTGTTTGTCAATAAAATTTTAAATTCTACATTCTATATCCGAAATATCGTAATTGATGACATTTTTTCCTCAACGATCGTGTCCAGTTTTAGACTTCATGCTACGAACGATGTATTTTTACTTTGATCGAGAATAAAAATTCAATCCGTTCAAGTGTTTCGCAGATTAAAAAAAAAAATGTCCCGGTCTTTTTTTTGTTTTTGTTTTCAGTGAAGTTCCATGGATGGTACGATAGACTGAACCGATACATACCGAAACTCTGTGTTTGTTTTCCATCATTACTTTTATTCGTAAAGTTGGACACAGTTGTACCGTCGCGAGGTTAAATATATATGCGTATGAGACCCCGAGAGGAGAGAATAGCAAAAGCCCGTATACCCGAGCCATTTCAATTGATCATTTTTGCAGACAGTTGACAAGCCGCGCGAGCATGGGCAACTTTTCGAGCAACGCGGGAATCAGAAAGAAGAACTCTCTATATGTGTATATAGTGTGGGTGATGGTGCTTTTGCTCGAGGCGACGTATAGCGGGGTATACGGTGTAAGGATAAAAAAAAAAAAGGAGGAAAAATGAAGAAAACCAGAAGAGGGAATATCGGATAGTCACAGGATCGTGGAAAAAAAAAAGGGAGACAGATATAGGAGCTTTTATTCAGGTAAAACGATAAGTCTTCCCTCGCAGAAACTGCATGTGGGATCGCTCGTCCAGAATAGAAGAGAGAAGAAACGTTGAGCCATTCTCATCGGGAGAGAGCGATAAAGTGAAAGAGAGAGAGAGAGAGAGAGGAAAGAGGGATGAGAGAGAGAGAGAGGAATAGAGAGAATTGCTGGTGATGTTGCGACCGTGCAAGTTACCCCGCAGAAGGTCCCATCTGCCTCATCAATCATTCTTCCTCCAGCGTCTCTTTTCGCTGGTTTCGCGCAACAAGATTAAAATTACAATGTTGATGGATCGATCGATTTTTATCGGATCTTAGATGTATTCCCGGAAAGTTCCACCGAACCATCGAACGAATCGCACCAATAATCCAGTGCACATATCGTACATTTTATTTCTCACGAATAAAATTTGAATACATTTTTTTTTAATTAAAAAAAAAAGTGATAACCTTTCGTACCGAAAAACTCTGACTTTCAATATTCAGCTATACAGCTAATGTGCCCTTTTTCCTCCTCTAAAGAAGGGCGATCCTTCGAAATATCTATATAGCTACCGGTATAGTAACACACCGAGAGCAGAGGATTGTTAATTTTTATTTTTGCGTAAAAATTAACATCCAAGTAAAAAGCTGTGTGCAGCCGTGGACAAAAAAAAATGCTATGAAGATTCCCGATCATTTTTATTCTCGGTAATTGGGTATTTCGATGGACTTTAATCAAAAATAAAAATGGTCAAATTATCGAACTGTCTGAGCAAGAAATTAAAAAGATATTAATGACTTTCTCTATCAAACGTTGGGCGTCAATTCCCAGAGGGCAGACCAATGTTTCAACGAAGATAAAAAAGAAGGAAAATTAAGAAAAAAAAAAAAATTAATAAATGCTGAAACAGCAAAGTAATCTCGAGTCCAAGATCTCAAGAGACTGCACACGGTGTGGCGGATATTTGTGCTGCACTGGCATATTTTTATCGGCTGTTTTGCGCCCCGTCAACTCGAGTTTTCGCCTGACAATCAAAGCAGAGAGACACCCCGACGACGACGGAGAGAGCAATAGCATATCTCGAGCTTTTACTCCCGGCGACGTTGATACGCGTATTATATACACGCGATTCTGATGTAACAACGTATTTATATATGTGTATACAACCGTTGAAGATGGATTTTGTCAAATGTGACATAATATAACGAAAAAAAAAAAAAAAAAATGTGCGGGAACGAAAAAAGACGGCTGTATTTTTCACGCTCGTCTTCGGGACAATGAACATTTTAAGGGTCGAGAAGGAGAGAGGGACTGGAAATACTACGTATATAGTGTCGTAGATTTAAAAAGTGGTTTCTTCACTCTTGTCGTCATCGTCGTTGTCGTCGTCGTTCTCAGCGCCAAGACTATTCTTCTCCCGTCAGTTTGCCACCCCCCCCCCCCCACCCTTCTCAGCGACAAATCCTTATTCCGTCTCACACTCTCATCTTCTTCTTCTTCTTCTTCTCTCACCTCCCTCTCCCCTTCGCGGTTCCTCTCTTTTAGTCCCGTTCCATTCAACCGTGTGCTCCATCTCGGTTTTCGCACGCTAGTCCACCACCTTCCTTGCAATTTTTTTCCCTCTTCTTTTTCACAGACTTTTCTTGCTCAACCCCCATACTTTGCGAAGCGTTTCGTTTCTCTCTCTCGCCCATTTATAGCGCGTTATATATATATATTCATGAATCTTTTTCACCACCTCCTATCAGAGACTTTCTCTATCTTTTCTCTCTCTACGAGTCTCTCCTTTATGTACAACGAGAAAATTCAGCTCGATAGAAAGAGAGAACTCCACACTTCTGTGCTTTATCGCCGCACCCAACGTTTTCTCCTGGAGAGATGAGGAGAGTTAGGAAGAGAGAGAGAGAGAGAGAGAGGGTGAAAGAGGGTGGTAGGGAGTAAACTCAACCGCCGCCACTTTCAAAATTAGTGCATGTCTGTCTTAGCTCAAGGAGGAGCCGGACAGAAGGTAGAACGAGCGAAGGAGCATCGGAGCCCTCGCTCCTTCCGTATAAGATATATATATATGTGTAAAAAGTATTATATGGCGACTTTCATTTCAAACGAGTCAATTTAAGGTCAGATATTTCCTGTGTTCTTGATACCCAGAGTCAATATGAATGTTCTGTGTAGGAAAAGTGTTAAATTTGAGAAAAATTGAATTTGCGTTCTCAGAGATACGGGCTTGGAACAAAAGTGCAGAAAAATTAATATTTTTTTTAACCCCCTTTTTCACATCCCCTAGAATTTATATCGTGTGGAGGGATTTCTAAAAATAAAATGTATTGGAGGACACGAATATATTGACATCCAATTTTTCAAATTATTGATCCACTTCACATTTTCGATTAACGGATTATCGTAAATAATCCTGATTGACCGATTTTGTGAACCCGGAGGAGTACGTTGACATGAAATTTTGAAAGTTACTGGCTTTTGGTATCGAATGCCCTGTAGCAGATATATATATATATATATATAACATATAGTCTCGCTGGTGTGCTTCTCGTGACCTCTCAAAACCCACAAGTGGAAATCTCTCAAGGAGCCAGAGTCGAATACCGCGCGCCAGGCAACTCTTCGCGCGCGAACGAAACTTTCCTCGAGAGGATCGTAACTGGAGCGTGCTATAGATAGCTGTAGAGATTTTTTCATTTTTTTTTTCTTGTTTTAGTTTTTCTGAAACTCAAGGAGAGATATCCTTACGCGGGCTTACTATCAAGGGGGATTTATCGAAAGTATTCCGTACGTTTTGGCACTTTGAATTACAAAGTTTATCACTCAATCGTGAAATGAAATGGAAATTTCATATCTCCAAAAAAAAAAAAAAGAAAAAAACAACTTTTATCTGTTAAAAAAAAATCGATAAGGATGCACTGCCTGTACAGTCACGGCTATCAAATCGTAAATTTTTTAATAAAACTTTTTCCAAAGCTTTTTTCTGAACCATCTCTATACATCTCTCTTTCGTTTTTTTCTTTTGATCTTTAGATCGTTTTTTGTTCGATCTAATAATACGCGAGAGCAATTACCAAAAAAATAAATAAATAACGGTAAACTTACATCGAAATTGTTTGGTTTATTGCAATTTTTTAGGAAACAAATATTCTCGATCTTTTGATGAATTTCACGAATTGGCCGATTTATCAACTCAATAAGAAGTATAAACAAATTACTATAAATTCCAAACAGTAAATCTATCCAAAATATCTTTGCGATTAATGTGTTGTGCAAAATTTAAATCCGAGTTATCGCTTATTCAATAAAAAATTCTAATTGTACATGAGCGACCATATAGTTAAATCGTATACGTATCGCATGAAATACTTCATAACTACGTTAAAAATTATAAGAATTTAATGAAAATGAATTCCAGATATAGTTCATCGCATCTTTGGGAAGAAGTTCGCAAAGAACGAAATGCTTCATGTAATACATAGTTATTAAGAAATTCTAAAAATAAAACAGCTCTCGCTGTATATTGCAATGTTCGCTCGGGAACTTGTGACGCGGATTTCTCTCTCGCAAACGCTGCCCGTCCGGCAACCCGCGCACAAGCGACTGGTCCACGATTTTGCCCTCCCGCACGGAGTTATCCACCCTCTTTAAGGGTAGTTTTGTACGAATCATTAGAAAACTTCATAACAAGCCAAGCCTCCTTTTGCGTTCACCATAAAGGAGTTGGACTATGTTACCCCGTTTTTTTTTCACCTCCTCCCATGCTCTTTCATCCCATTACACCACTCTGTGAGTTCGACCAGGGTAAAATGATAAATTTGCGAGCGCGGCACACGAAATTACTTTATCCACACGTTAAATCCAGTGCGAAAGGCTGTGTGTGTGTGTGCGTGTGTGAACCTATGTGTAGAGAGGTAGAGAATAATGGAAGGGGTGGGAGAGTGAAACGATTGGAATCGACGTGCAATCGAAACGCCACCGGGGTGCCTCGTAAAACGATGCAGGTACGATATTTACGAGCTTTCTCTCTCTCTCTCTCTCTCTCCCTGTTCTCCCACGAGAATTCTTTCTCGCCTATCGAGAAACGGAGAAATTGTACACAGGCACATGGTACATACATTCATCTACTTCCGGTAGACGAAAGGGCGTAACCCAAATCACTTTGAGTATCAAATCGCTTGGGTTGTGCCCTTTTGTTTCCTAGCAAACGGCATATACAGGTATAAATATACCAGAGGGTGAAAAAGATCGATCGGGGTGTGTTCGGTTGCGCGGCTCTTACGGCGAAAAATCATCGTGAAGCTCGAGTCTCGAGTATCGATGGGAAAACAAAAAAAAAAAGGGGGAAAATAGAAAAAAGGTGCAGAAGAACGGAAAATATATAGCGAGAGAGACGTGAAACGCGATCGTTCCTTGGCGCGTATCATATAACGCATTTTTCCTCCTCACCTTTCTCTTCTTCTCGATCGGCCCAACCTTTTATTTATTTTTCCGCACATTTTTACCCCGCTCTTTTCCTTTTATCTCTCCCCCGATCTTTATTTCTTTTCCTCTTTCAGCGCTTTCTAGCATCGAAAGGCACGCACGCCTTGAAAGTCATTCTCGTCGAAGATTGAAATTCGCAGAGCGCGCGAATTCTCTATCTCTCTCTCTCTCTTTCTTCTTCGGTCTGTTGTGCGGAGCTCTGTATAGAGCGCCACACACCATAAGGAATTTCATTAAAATTATTACTCAGATATTGGAGTGCCCGAGTACGTACGCGAAGGATCGCAGCAGAGTCTCCGACCTCCCCTTTCCCCATTATCCCTTACGGAGGACCATCATCACCTTCCCGAGCCTCTATCCTTCTTTATCTTTGTATATTTATCGCGCCTGTACCACGGGAAAGCTTGGGCCCTCAGTGGCCGTGAAAGAAAGAAGAACAAAAAAAAAAAAGCAATCGAGAATAGAACAGAAAATCATTCGAATAAACGTGGGGAGAATACGGATTAAAAAAAAAAAAATTTTAACGGAAAAGAAGCAAAGGTGTGTGCGTCACGAGCGTAAAAAGACATGCATCACGC
The DNA here is from genome assembly GCA_963564615.1 of Rhorus exstirpatorius. NCBI lineage: Eukaryota > Metazoa > Arthropoda > Insecta > Hymenoptera > Ichneumonidae > Rhorus > Rhorus exstirpatorius. The sequence continues at coordinate 40,785,312 of OY751316.1, read as the reverse complement.
GGTTTTTGCCTCGAAACGCGGTTTTACCGTGCGCACGATCTCTCTCGGCGAACCCCACAATTTCATCGCTTTCTCATCCCTCTTGTATAAAAATAAAAGATAAATAAAGCACGTTTAAACTTTGTTTTAATGAACGCATATAACATTCTGCAAAGTGTGTCGCGCGAGGAGATCCTTCTTTATTAAATTATTACTTTTTTTTTTTTTTTTCACAGCAGGCTTTTCTCGCTCATCGAGGAACACGCGATATGGTGTCGGCAAATATAAACTTTTGCCTTCCTCCGCGAGTCTCGGAGGCGAAAAAAAAAAAAATTAATTTTGCCCTATCCAAAAGGTAAAATGTGCCTGTGATTGTGACGTTTCGAAATTATAAAATTGCTTATTATTGCCTCTCGCGAGATGCAATAAATGCGAAAAGAAAAAAAAAATGGGATTTCCCGGTAACTGCGATGTGTGTAGGTGCATAAACGCTCGTAAGCAGACGCAGCCATTTCTCGCATACGCAGATGACGAAGCAAAAACCAAAAAAATAGAGAATTCGAATGAAAAAAAAAATCCCCGAGTGGCAGAATTCATGACTCGACGTGTTATATACTGCAGGACAATAATAAGTGCTCGTATAAAAATATCAATCCTGCTCTGTGAAATGCACGAGAGAGAAATATAGCGCGAGGGGAGGGGGTCGAAAAAGGGGGGAAAAAAAATTATTAACGCTCGTTCGCACTTTTATTGCAGAGCATTTTTCGTTAATTTTTACCCGTAGCGCCCTCTATTATTTGCGTGCTGCTGGAGAGTATGGTCGCAGGGAGTACAAAGTCAAAAAAAGAAGAATGCGAGAAAGAAAAAAAAAAAATGGAAAACATACCGTCGAGCTGATGCCAGTGAAAATAATGTAACGTCGAGCGAGCTTTTTCATTTTCTCTCTTCTCAGTCCCCCTACCTTCTCTTCATTTCGCCCACTCTCTCCCTCTCTCTCTCTCTCTCTCTCTCTCTCTCTCTCTCTCTCTCTCTCTCTCTCTCTCTCTCTCTCTCTCTCTCTCTCTCTCTCTCTCTCTCTGACGGTCCACGGTGTAAATTTCACCTGCCACGCTGTACTCTCTCTCCTTTCCTGCTTCCGTTACTGGGGTACCCTTCGTCCCTTGCCTTCCGTCGACCCATCCACGCCGCAATATTCCAACACTTTCCACAATTAAGCACCTACCGAAAACTGGCATTCGCTCAAGTGCCGCTGCGGCTGCTTGTGCCTCTCTCTCTTTCTCTCCGTCTCGCTCACCGTTCTCACGCCCTCGCACATGTACGAAAATGCATTAAGTAGTAAATACCCTCCATGTACGGAAAGACTTGCGAGCTATAACGCGAACCGAGCCCTCGTGTATAAGCCCTGGTGTCAGTTACCACTACGCCCGACTAATGTATGCTTGTACTACTGCGCAACGTGTTCTCTCTCTCTCTCTCTCTCTCTCTATTTCTGGGAGTCGTTACCCAGCCAGGTCACAAACTCCTCTAGCTTGAATATGTTTAAATCTCGTCTCTATGCTCACCTATTCGATCAGGATCTAGCCGAGTAATCTCGCATTATTGTAGTTTGTAGTATTTAGTTTTAATATTACCTTATTTTTAGTTACTTTTCATCTTTACTGATCTTATTACTGTTTATTTTCTCATGCCATATGATTTTGCATTCACCGGTTTGCTGCGCTTTTCTCGCTGGTTTTTATTTATATCTTTTGCCAAACTTTCTTTATTTTCATCCATTATTCATTATTGTTATGTATGATATTTTTCTTTCTTCTCGCACTTATGTATTATTTTGTTATTTTTGTTTTTGCCAAAGGCGTGCCACGGCATAATAAATAATCAATTAATCAATCAATCTCTCTCTCTCTCTCTCTCTCTCTCTCTCTCTCTCTCTCTCTCTCACTCTTCTGCAGTCAAGGGGTCAAATACCCTGGGAAACATGCGCTCAAATTAATTGGGCAATTTCTTATGACGTTGATCTACATGTTATTTGAACGATGAAAAATTAAACAATTTTATTAAAAATTTGTGAACGCGTTTCGTGAGATTGAAATTCGAAGCTGTCTGATAAGCACAATGGGCTGTACTACTACTGCGTCTGACTAATGCTCGACTTTTCTACTAGAATAAAACAAATTGTCTCGATATATAAATTGCATGCTTTTTTTTCTTTCCTCATTGCTTGTCAAAGGTTTTTTTTTCAGATTTATGTGTTTGATTAAACATAGATTTTCGTTTTAATTGATATTTTTTTTTTTTTTTTACAAAGATCGTTCTACTCGATTTAGTAATGAATATCTGGTAAATTAAGTGTAACTTTTTATTCTCAAAAATCGCATATGATGTTTAGATGAAATAGTTGACGATTCGATTTTGAGATTTTTTATTTCCTTCTGGGGTATCGATAATTACGAGTCGTCTGACCGCTAAAGATTTTTTCTACTTATCTGGGTGTCTGACCGATTTCCGATTTTTCTACTTAACTCGATAATGATTCATATTTTTATGGCACGCTTTCTGCATTGTTTGATCATTTTAATTATGGATTTGTCGTGTTAATACTGGACCATCGTAGTAAAACGACAATAAAATTGTCCGGAGGATTTAGTTTTGTGCTTTATGCATATTTCTCTGACTTTAATTAGGGTAGACGTACCAGTTGTGGCTACTGTATCGTTTGTGCGGCCACTCCGCATTTCCCACGAATTTTTTAAAGTTTCAAGGCTGTCATCGATATTCAAGATGTTTTCGCACCAATATCGATGGCTTTATTGAATATCTGCTAATTTATTTCAACGAAATATGACGAAATGCGTCAACGCTGAGCGGTTTGTCTAGTTTTCTTGTCAGAAGTGTTAAGGCATCCCGAGGTGAGAAGACTACGGTTTTTCATTATTTAAAGTAATTTCGCCCCATAAAAAATGTATATTTTATCAGTTAAAGCTTACTTTGCAACTGACCTATCAGCTAAAATACCTGAAAAATACGCCGTGGCCAAAAGTGGTACATTCAAAATACGATTGTTCTATTTGTGGCCAGCTTATGACCAATCCCAATTCAAAGCTTGGTAGCCGCAACTGGTACTTCGGATGACCAAAAGTAGTACGATTGTGGCCACAAATGGTAAAAATAACAGCTGCAAGATAATTTTCTATTTTCTTATTTATCACGATCAGAAAAAGTTTTAAATGATAACAATTCGATTCTGTATACCTTTTTAGGTTACATCGATCATTTTTTCAATTCTGAATTTGCAATAACGTGAACACTGTTCGTAAATGAATGTTCGAAAATGCTTAAGGTGGTCACAGCTGGTACGTCTACCCTATGTAATTCCATTTTGTTTTTCGAGCTCCTTCACGAATCATCTGTGATAGTAATATACTGCCTCTCATCAATTAATTCATGACCATTAAATTTTTATGTACAATTTTACCATGTTGTTTATTAAAATTGTCCTGCTTATTTAAAAAAAAAAACATTACGTGCTGCTAATCACATCAGAGTGGAAAAAAAATTATTCCGTGACCTCTCTACCATTATTACTCTTGTTCATTTTGTATATTCGCTATATTGCTGGAAATAAACCGAAGCGCGAATACAGAGTATTGGATATGAGAAAAAAAAATGGCTGTTTTACACTCGTCCAGTGAAGCTCGTGAATTTCACTCTATCGGTCTCGTACAATCGGAAACGAGTGGTCGAAAGGGGCCAGAAAGGGGATGAGTTGGCTAGCAGGATCGAGATTTCCAATGGCCCAATGCTTCTCGTGATCATGAGAAGAGAGATAGAGAGAGAGAGAGAGAGAGAGAGAGGTAAAGAGGGGGTTGGGGGAGAGACCCTCAAAACTGGCATCCGGTCAAGTGCAATTTCGACATAGCCGAGGCGAGCTTCGACAGGGATGCATTAAGAGCAGGGATGCATCGACTATATATGTATCTGTATGGGGAATGTTTCGGTGCTCTCAAATTACACTCTGAATAAATTTTATCCCCGATAATACCGCCAGACGATTTCATCGAGACCCTTCGACCATCGAAGTACGATCGATAAAATACATTTTCCAGTAAAACCACGAGACGTTTCATGATTAAAGAAAAACAAAAACAAAACGTAAATATGTTATTTTTCATTCTAATGATCTCGTGCGAGCGAAGTAATTTTTATGTCTTTAGCAACGAGACATTTTTTTTCCAAAATCCTCCAATTATCGAAGTACGATCGATTGGAATATATTTTCTCATAATACTTTACTATAATGAACAAAAAATAAAAAAAATTCTGCAATAGCGCGGCGGTTTTTGCTGTTGCACAAGGTTTGCTTCAAAAAAATACGCAGAATGGGAATACCGGGAGAGAAAACGTGAATAAAAATCGAATTAAAAAAGTTGGCTGGCAAAAATTGAACCAAATATATGCGTATGTATATATAGGTATATAATATGTATACGGCGTTATCGCCCGTTAATGCTCGTGAAATAATGTATCGTTGCAAAGAGTGTTGGGAATATGCACATTTATGTACGCCTTTATATACCTGTACATACACTGGTAGCAAACTAACACAGGGGGGGGGGGAGGGAGGGAGGTATTAAATTTCACCTGGTGCCGCAGGGTCGATACAGCGTAAATATGCGTTAAGGGTGGTTGAATGGCGCATAGAACGTGCCGAGCTCAGAGCTAGGGGTCGCGATGCCCTCTCTCTCTCTCTCTCTCTTTCTCTCTCTCTCTCTCTCTCTCTCTCTCTCTCTCTCTCTGGGTCTCTCGCAAGCCCCGAGATCTTTGTGTAGGTGCTGTATGCATTTCTATACGCTTATGTGTATGTGTGTGTTTTCATGTTGGTCCAGGGGATTCTGTTCAAGTCTGGTGTGTGGGAGAACGAGTGTGTGGCGTACCGGTGGTGTAATGGCTCGCTGCCGAGGGTGCATTAAGGCGGTTTACGTATAGCATAACCCGAGAGAGAGAGAGAGAGAGAGAGAGAGAAAGAGAGAGAAACGAGGTCTTTTAACTCGCCTCAAAGGCAGTTCGCCCATTCGAGCGTATAATATAGTATACACCGTGGTGAGAGAGGGTGAGAGAAGCAGGAAACAACCATCTGGTGAGACCTCACCGATATATAATCAATGTTAAAACCCCGCAGACTTCTCTCCTCGTGTATGTGTGTACCCTCGGTGTGATAAACGACGTCGGAGCAATGACTGCGCTCCTTTTTCTACCCTTCTCACTTTCTTAAATGAAAACATTTGACTTTCATGAAAACCCTCTCCTGTATTCGGGCTACAAACATTTCTCGCTCGCGCGAAACGTACAATCTACTTTGTCTCATGAACTTTCGTAGAAATGAAAAATCCGAGGAAATGAATTTTTAGATTCAAGTATTTTGACACAAAGATTTAAAAAATGGTACTTTTTTAAGTATTTGATAAAATATATATATATATATATCTCGACTAATACTACCCGTGGAAATAAATGAAAATCCTGTCACGATGCTATGTCTCGAATATCTGGGAGAGTATTCTTGCTAAGAAACTTACGCTTCTAGCTTTGAGCGATGCTTTTATTTTATTCTGTTTCAATCTTGCTTCAGCTCGCAGGTGCTTCGTAAATTATATTTTCTAAATTATTTTCTCGTGCTTATGAGCCTCAATCGAGTTCATTGCGAGCACTTTTTCTTTATCCGCTTTTTTCTGATTATTACACTTTACCCAGTTCGAGTTGTATCAATTATTATTATTTCTCATGACTTTCGTGCGATGGAGCTTGTTTAAATTTGATTACATTTTTGTTTCTTGTTTTCTATCTTTTTAGAAAGAAATAAAAGCAAAATATAACACACGAGTCAGTGGAATTATAAATTATGAAATAAATTAAGTAGATCGAAAGAGTTTTATTTGTCCAATGGTCGTCTTTGAGAAAATCATTTGAGCGATTTTACTTCGAGAAAAAATAAATAACAACCTCGTTGTACATTCTTGATTCAGAATTCTATACTAGGAAAAAAAAAACAAGGTCGAAACTTCAACGCTACGATGAAAATCGTAAAAAAGACAAAAACAAAAATACATTTCCGAAATTCTCTTGGGGGCCATTAGCTGTAATGAAGGTTTCTACTTCCGGTTCGTGCAACAGTCCGAGTTGAAGGAACGTCTTGGAGAGAGCTCCTTTGGGCGTCACATGGAACGAAGTGATTCCGAGGGAATCGCTCAAGGGTCGGATCGGAGTTTGGGTTAAATTGGACTGTTATTTTCTAGAGCGGCCCTATGAGGGTGGAAAATGCTTGCCCAGCTCGAGAAACATTGAAGCTGGAAAGAGGGTGAAAACGAATGGCTCAGTGCGGGGGTTGGAGGAGAGGGAGGGGCTGGGTATAGAGTTCGTATCGCGAGTACGTGCTACCTGCTGCTGGATCACAATAAATGTCTCTGACCGGCGATAAAACGTGACGAACAGCGGGACGGAAATGAAATGCGGATTTCTGGGTTCTCGTGGACAAGGGCTCGAAAAATTGTCTATCTCGCTCTTTCTCTCATTCTTACGGTTGGATGGTAAATGGATCGAGTAATAGTTGGAAGTTCGTGAGCAAAGTTTTCCTCTATGAGGAATGAAAAATTGAGAAAACCACTTGCGCATGAGCCAAGATATGTAAATAGGCGCAAGAATCATAAAGAAGAAATGTGCAATTTTCATCGTTTTTTTTTTTTCTGTACGACTTTGTCCACGACAATTTTTTACCTTCTCTACTTTATTGTCTGTGAAGCTTCAATCTACAGGAAAACAGTTAGGATTTCGTGAATCAAATCGAGTGGACGAGATAGACAGAGCTTTTCCCCCGAGAAAATTTCGACTCTCAGTGTAGACGCTTTGCCCACTAAATTTCTCTCTCTATCTCTCGTTCTCCCTCCCTATACCTGCCGGAACATTTGCTATTTGTTTTTCGTATCCGCTCGTGTAAATCGAATGCAAATTAAACAACACACGAGGATAGGCAGGGGGTCGCGTATATATATCTCCGGTACCGTGTGTGTGTGTGTGTGTGTGTCGTTCGCGTAATTAATGTCAAGAGAATCAGCAAATATACAAGCGTGCCGAATGTTCCAATTTAAACCATCCATACAGATATATATTTTTTTTCTGTCGTCTCTATTATACTGCATATCGAGCGTTTCAAACTAGCCCTCGATAATACGAATTAGCGGTACTGATTATTTTTACAGCAAAACTTCAAAGTATTCGTAAATTATATTCAACGAGAGAGAGCTCGACATATCCTAATCGAGTAAGGCCGAATTATTTAACACTCCAATTATAATTGTATTATTATAAATAATTATTTATGATACAAAATTTTACAATTATAATTATATAAATTATAATTATAATTATATAAATTTCACAATTATAATTATATTATTATAAATAATTATTTATGATGCAAAATTTTTAATTCCTGTGAAAATTAATGTTTAAAGGATACATTTAACAAATGTATTCGCGATATACGAAAAATGTGACCAGCCGATTAAATAATTTGCACCAATCTTGTAAATCTTCCTTGATACATTTAATCGAATTAACGTTACACTCGATGAATTATCAATCGATCCTGTAGAAAAGTAAATTCATGGCAAAAAGAAATTTGAGGACAAAAAAAAGTAAACGCGGTTCGAACGATCGCCAGTTATATGATATGAAAAGGAGTTGTCGATAGAACGTTGGAGCATTATCGAAACTTGCTTGCTTGCCTCTTTCCCCCTTCTCGTACTACCCTAAACGTTTTCCGACTGAACAGAGAGCCTCGGCTACTAATATTCCCAGCAGACTCTTTTCTTTCCATGATCGCGTTTTTTTTTCAAATTTTATTTTACTTTTCATCCCTTAGCAACATACACGCTAGGGGTGGAGAATAGATAACCGAGTACCGGAAGATCCAATCTTTTAATAAGCCAGACTCCGATGTGCGAATCGTGATGTACCCGTTCGACCTTTTATCTCTTTCGTTATACGTGTTTCCCCCCTCGTCCCCGACCCCTCTATTTTTTGTTTACCACCCTATCGACGTTCGCTGCGATCGTTGTTAGACCATTTTGGGCTGAAGCTGCGAGAAGGCTTCGAGAGTCCTATACGAGCAACCCTTGAGAGAAAAATTTCATCGAACGATTACGAAAAAGAAAGAGAGAGAGAGAGAGAGAGAGAGAGAGAGAGAGAGAGAGAGGAGAAAGGAATTTTTGCAATTTTTATCTTCTCTCGTATCTCCCGATGTATATATATATATATATATATAAGTTATTTCATCTCACACAAATCCCTTTCATCGCTTATTTCATTTCTCCACCCCTTATGTGCGCATTACCGTGCGAGACGGTCTCGCACGTGTGTACCCGCGTGTTAGAGCGCGTTCCAGCTTCTGTGGTAATCGCGTGTCTGTGTCTTGGTTCACACACTCACATATATATGTATAAGGGACAGCATCAATCTTCTCCAATTAAATTCTATTGGAATTCGCGAGCAAATGCCAATACCGGACGAGGTCGGCGCATTGTGTTGGGATAATGAGCGAGACGCGAAGTGAGGGATGATGTATAAAGGAGGAAAAGAGTGAGAGAGAGCGAGAAGAGAGAGAAGAAACGTTCAGCTTACCGGGTAGAATAAACCGTATATAAAATTAAATACATATATACATTATACATAATATACAAATACATAAATACATATATATATATATATATATATATATATGTATTGATATGTATGTATTTATTTTGCCAGTATGCCAGGAAAATACAGTTCAAAGGGTTTTCGTAATTGAGAGTCCAGAAATGTGGACTCTGGTATTCAATCCGTCTCCCTCTCTCTCTCTCTCGTCCATTTTCTCCATTTTAAAACGGAACTTCCGCGAGCTTGCATCAATGTACACACTAAAACGGATGGCGTGAATTCCCCCTGGCAGATCCATAAATATACATTTATATTCATCCATCTGTAACTCCCTTCATTTTTGCCTTCATTTCCTTTTTTTTTTTTTATGAATGAATACAATCGGCTATTTCGCTTTGTATTGTATCTTCTCCTCCTCGGAGAAACAAATGCGTTATTCTATTGGCATTGCCCCTATTGTATGTATTTTTCATGAATAAAACTTTTGTGTATTACGATTAATTAACACAATAGGCAATTACTATGGAGGCGTGGAAATTTCGCGACGATTTTCCATGCATAAAAAATACGTCGATGTAGAAATACTACGTATATGGGGAGCTGCAGGAGACAGTGAATTTTTAATTGAGAGTCGTGAAGCGTCGGAAAACTATCGATCCCTTAACGAGTCTTTGAATTTGTTAAAGCAAAAGTATATAGCCCGATCTATAACGAGTATAGGAAACGCTGAGTTGCGATCACTTATATTGTTTTTTATCTTTCAAATTTAAAAATTGTAAAGATTTCACGCGCAGCAGGCGAATATACGCTAGATTGTGATAAATATGAGTGATCGAAATTTAAAGCCTGGTCCAAATTGGTGCCAACTCTGTTCTACCTACACATAAACAGAGTGGAAACAAAAACCGGTTGGCGCAGACACGAAGGGTGAGAAAGCTCACACCGAGAGAGAGAGAGAGAGAGAGAGAGAGAGAGAGAGAGAGAGAACGACGAGGTTCGGGGCACAAGTGCATATATTGCACACCAGCAGCAGAGAGAAGCTTGTCGACGACGTATACCTCATGTAACATGGTCTGTCCTTTCTCTCTCTCTCTCTCTCTCTCTCTCTCTCACACTATATAGCTAGTCGTGCGTAATTTACGTCGAGCACTCGAGGCTCGGTTATGCACTCGGTGCTCATTCTCTTCCAGCCTCTCTACTTTTTCCCCTCTTTCTAACCCCATTCTTTAAAACCTTCCCATCTCCTCCTTTTCGCTCCCTCGTTCATCTCCTTCTCTCGAGTCCCATGTAAGATTTCAGCCCTCCGCGAGGGGTTTGAAAAACGATATCGTACGCAATATATCTTGTCTACCAAATTTTGACCTCACTTTAAATTGAACTAAAAATCGACTGAAAGTTATTTTGCCCCCATCAAACGTTGCTTGATCGTCCTCGTAGTCAGCCCCCATTCAAGAGTCAGTCCCCGTTGAAGAGTGTCCGCAAAGTGACACTCTTCAACAGATGTACAGCGTTACGCAAAAAAAAGGGGGTAAATTGAGACATTTATGAATAATGAAAGTAAAGCTTCTTGTAAATTTGGCCGACAAATTATCCTTGAAATATCGTAATAATATGAAAAATGTATAGAGCTACGGAAAAAGTTGAAGTGTCAAAGTTTAAATACGGAGATAGGAACAGGACAACCTTAATATAATCTCAGCTTCGCTATATACCTATATAATCTCTCGCTTTTAGTTTCTCCATCCCCTGCTGAGCGTCCCACTAACCGCAACGACGTAAATCCACATCTCTCTCTCTCTCTCTCTCTCTTTACCCACCCCGATTCACCGCATGCTATGTAGAATCGTCCCTTGCATTATTTAGTCAATATCGCACCGCGCAAAACCCCCGTCAGTGTCTCGAAATCTCTTGTTTCTCGACGACGAGAAAGCTCTATAGCTGTGCGCTAAAGTTCGGTAAAAGGGTTGGGACGAGGATGAACACAACCTTCGTACCGCTATAAGAGAAGCTTCTCTCGAATTTCACGACCTCTCCTATACTCCCCCTTTATCCTTCACCTATATATAGACGCACCAGCCTCACGTTTGCAGACGACACCACCAGATCGGACCTTCAGAAATTTCTTCGACTCGAAGAAGACTATACGTGCTCATATATATATTTGTCTCTATCTTTCTCTTTTTGGTACCGTATAACATCGCACGAAGCAGCACCATCGGGAACAACCAGAAGCTTTTCCAGAGAGTTCCATCTCAACCCCATTGTTGCAACATATGACATGGCTTTCAAACGTCCAGGGATACTTCCCTGTCATATATTCGACTGAGACTCTCGATTCAACCCCATTAATAAGCTAAAAACTCTCTTCGCTATATAGTTATGTCGTTATAGTCATCTCAATTGATAATTTTTCGTTCTACACTACAACGAAACAAAGTGAACTAAAATGGTGGACGCGGATTAGAAATCGTTCGCAATCTTTCATCCTTTAAGAAGGTTTACCAGGTAGAGCAAAATGCACAGAAAAATCTGAATTTTTCATCAGATATTCACTACTACTGTATAAATGTGCCTGAATTATTTGGGAATTTTCACCTACACCATTCACATGAAAATTTAGTTTTTAACGAGACTCTTCAAACACGCGTTCTTGTGGCGTAAGTAGAAATTGTGATTTTTTTTTCCCTTTATAACTCCGAAGAAAATGTATAGAGAAAATTTTTAAAAAATATTATTTCAATACAGTATAGGTGAATAAAGCAGCATGTCAAAAATCAGATTGATTTTGTACTTATAGTTTATGAATATACTATTCAATGAACCCACAGAATTCATAAGTTATTCGCAGTAAAGGGATGTAAAGAGGGGGGCTAAACATGGCAACATCGCTGTAGAGCCGGAGCAGTTAGGTTAAGTTGAGCGCGCAATTTTCTTGACAGCTCGACTGTTCTCTCTGGTGCCTGCTGTGGCTATGACACACTTGACGGTACCAACCGCAATAAATACGCGCCTCGTTGCCAGACTTCTTTGCGAATTATGTACACCATAAAATCGAATTTCTTTCATTCATATCAATGTAAAATAACGTTTAGCGATCTGTAATTGTCAAAAAGGGTTGAGTATTCATTTATCGTTACTTTGTTCATCTCAATTCCATGATTTTCCGATTCATGATAAATTAATTTCACAGTTGACTGCAGTGCCGTCGACCCATGTATAAGCATAGGATTTCCGCCGATCCTTTTCAATTCTTCACCTCCCGCAAACCCTAGCGAACCTCTTTAAATACACGCATCTATAGTGCATTTTGCGGATTGATGGCCGCATCTCTCGAGCTATATATACTCTCTAGTTCGCTATATCATAGACTAAAAGATGAGGAGGGAGAAAATTGTACCATTGAGTGAGAAACATCGCTGAACAGCTGAACAAAGCAAAACACACGCGAAATAAGCCGTTCGGGAAAATCACAGAGGTCCGCGCTTCTTGCCAGCGGAGCTTTTCACCTGATTTTTTTCCTTTCTTTCTTCCTTGCCCAAGCTCAATGAGAGAGAGAGAGAGAGAGAGAGAAAAGAAGAAAAGGACCACGACTGGATTGTTCCTTGTGGCGTGTGCGGTTCGAGAAAGTTTTATAAGTGTTTCTGGGGTCTCGCGCGCGCGCCTCTTGCGCGTCTCTCGAGGAAAAGACGCGAAAAAGAAAAAGTATAAGTAGAAAAGCGCTAGAGCGAGAAGGTTGAAGTGAAGGAAGGAGGGTTAATCAGTTTCGCGTGATTTATTTGCGAAATTGAATTCCTCGACGGGCTCTCGAATATATATATATATATATATATATATATATATATATATATATATACATACATATATATACATAGGACTGAACAGTTATTTGGACTGAGAATAATCCCAAAGCAATTTCGTAACCACAAATATCTATATTTATGAACTTTTAAAAGTCATCATTATACCACATAATTCAACGGGCAATTAAGCATTTTGAGCTATTATCAGTCGTTAAAATATATATAGGCACACCGAAATTTTTTTTTTTTTCCTGCCAAGAATAGAATTTTTTTTCTCCTTCGTTCTTCTTTTCTTCAAATTGTTCATTTTCTCGCTCCTCGGTATACAACTGCCAATTCTAGATTCAATTTTAATGCGTCTGGACTTGGGGGGAGCAAACGAGTTCTTATTTCATTTACACACGTCTGTTTGTTCGGGGACTCGGGGATGGGAGGCGGTGGAAGCAAAAGAACTCGAGAAGGGGTTGCTTCGAGAAACATTTCTATATATTCATCTACCCTCTGCGTGCGTATATATACATCATATGCTTGCCTCAAGTCAATACGTACGTGTGCTTGTGTTAGCGTGTGTGTGGGCGCGTGTGTCGTAGTTGAATTTCAGAGTCGCGAAACGTCTTTTTTTTCGCATGTGTAAAAGAAAGAGAGAAAAGGAGAGAGGGAAAAATCAACAGCTCGAGTCGGAGTCTGTGTTCACGGTCCGTTTTTCGAGGCGAATGCTCAAAGGGACAAAACTCCCTTTTCACGGGTCACCGACTGCTCTATTACCTCTCGACGATTTTTCACCTCCGGGCCCTCTGACTCCCTATCCTCGCGCTTTTGCTTCTCTCAAACTCTCTCGCCGTCCGTATCTCGACTCGATTCCACTCTCTCATGTTATTACAGTACCCCAGCTCTAAACCGGCTCTCAAAGACACCTTTTTTCGGTCGTATCATATCCTGTGTCGTTTCAATTATAAATAAATCGAAAATCGTCGAGTGCAATAAATTTTTACCAATTTTTACACTAATTACGAACAAACTAAATATAGGAGCTTTGATATTTTATATGTCGAAATTTTAAAATCGATATTTCAACGTTTTTCGCAATACACGATACCTCATATGGGTAACTATTGCTGCTGTGACAGGATCTTAATGATGACTATAAAAGGCGCGTGATGATGGATAATTTCATTGTAATGCCGCTGTGCCACCGAATTTTGGGAGACGAGCATTTGGTCGTTTTTCGTAAGCGATTAATTTAATTTTCATAGCTGTACACGGATATAGGATTGAGCGTGACGTCACGGATAGAACGTCAAGCTCCCGGGGGGAGGGCGTTGTACGGTCGTGGTGCGGCTCGTTTAGCGACCGCGAGTGTGACGTTTTGTGTGTAGCGGCTGGTGTGTGCTTCTGGCAGCGGTGATGGTCATGCACACGTACACCCAGAATAGAGAGCACAACGGCGGCTCTTTTTCTCTCGTCTGCATGCCACCGTTATATGTGTGTATATACGTGAAACGGTTGCAAATTTCAAACGGACCAGTGAACCGTATTAAACGAAAATCGGGGCTGGACGATAGGGTTTTTGACGCGGCTTTTCTCTCTTTCTCTCTTTTTTTTATAGGCATCTCAGCCGATCGAGAGATAACTCTCTAGCGTATTAAAAAATAGTAAAAATGAAAAATTTCTCAATACATAAATATATACACATTTTTTTCTGCTTTCAAATGGCCCTGCAGCTCGCGGATAATTGTTTTTTTTTTTTTTCTTCTCTTTATTTTGCTTCGCTCTTTCGATTTTCTTTCGCGAGATTATGATATGTGAAAAAAATAACGGATATAACCGACAGAATTCTGTCTCGATGAAATTTCATTTGCCGGCTCGACGTGAAATAATATTCGTCGTATCGTGGCCCGGAACTAGAAAATGGGCACTTGGGATTTGAAGGATATTCGCGAGAATTTGCAGATGGGCCGAGAAAGAGAAAGGAGAGAGAGAGAGAGAGAGAGAGAGAGAGAGAATCTTCGGGACGCAAGCTGGGAAAACGAGAGGACCAATTGCAGAGGGAAGATGAAACCGACTGGCATACTGCCTGATACTAATATTGAGGTCTTTATATATATATATCGTTTCGTCTTGTACTGAGAAACGTCTCTCTCTCTCTCTTTCTCTCTCTCTCTCTTTCTTTCTCTTTCTCGTCGACGGTTTTCCGCTGTAATCGAATTGAATTTACTTGATTGGCCTTGCAATCAACGTCAAATTTCACGCTTCGTCGAGCACTCCCGTACATCGCGCGCGTTATTTTAACAGAACCAAATTTCGAGTTTGCCTGGCAAACGAAAAATAGACAATTATACTTTAACGCCCTGGATATAAAAAAGTAAACTTGTATTTTGAAAAAACTGATAAATGAAAAAAAAAAAAATGAATTCTCGACTCGAAGAATACGAATATTAATAATTGAGACTTTTTCATAATCGAAATAACTTATTTCCTAGCCCCGTTCGATAAAATATTTCATCATTTCAGCAACTCCTCGCAAGGCCTCAAAAAAAAATGCTCCTGAATTTCCCAGTATTTAATTGAATTTTTTTTAAACAATAATCAGTGCGACGGATCTGAACGTAATTATTTTTCCATAATTCTCTCGTAAATTCGACCCAACGAATGCACAAAGGAAAATACAAGGAAAAATTACATCATCGCAATTAGCTGGGGCGGGGGCGTTTCACGTTTCGTAACGCTCGTGAAGGATTAGCGCGGTGCGAGGAGGACGACGAGGACGTGTTTCGCAACATTACCAATTATTATATTTCGAAAAAAATATGTATTGCGTAATCCTCAAGGGTCATTGAACTCTCGATACAATGCATCAACCAGAGGCTGATTACGCAAAAGGCAAAACTTCGTCGATGCAAGGGGCAGGGGGGGGGGAGTGAAGCTGGTGAAAACGTTATCGAAATTTCAACTATGCCCATCGATTTTCCATCAATATATATCTATATATATATATATATATATATATATCTACACGCCAGAGAGTCTATCCTCTATTGAAATGGCAACTTAATGAAAAGCCAATTCGCTCGCGAAACTTTCTTATGCCCTCGAAATGTTTCTCGACAATCTCCAGCATATTTTCGACATATTTTCGAGAAGCCAATTTAATTCATTCGCTCTCTGTACAAATATTTATACATATAGCACGTATATACACGTTTCTTCGTGGTTATATGACGCAAAACTTTTCCGTCTGTTGTACTATATACATGCATATACTTATCATGGCCAATTTACAGGGCAACGTCTGGAGCCAACAGTCGTTCGTATACTTGCTTTTCTCTTTCTCTTTCTCTCTCTCTCTCTCTCTCTCTCTCTCTCTCTCTCTCTCTCTCTCTCTCTCTCTCTCTCTCTCTCTCTCTGTGCTCTCGACTTTCGAGAAAGCTCTCGCGACAGCACACAAAAGTGACATCCCTCTCGGACAATATATACCGAATTTCTTGTGAAATTATTTCACCCGCAAACCTTCCCTATACTGCTTTTTAATTTTCAAAAAGAAAACAACAACACCAGCAACGATGTAGATATGAAAAAAATTGAACAAAAATTCCAAGCTATTCGCGCAAACGACGAAGCGAACACCCCCGTTATTGCGGGATGCTCTCTCTCTCTCTCTCTCTCTCGACATATTCGGTGTACCGCGATTAAAATCCAGCAGGAAAAACGCGCGCGCGTATTTGCCCGAGGCGCGATAGGGCATCCGATGTGGGATAAAGAGGCAAAAAAAAGAGAAAGAAAAAAAATGGAACGCAGAGACAAGAATGAAAAGAATGAAAAAAAAAAATACTTAAACACAGATATAGTGCGGGATGCATTATTGCGAAAAAAAAAGAGTGAAATACACGAGATATGAAGTCGAGCGAGGCCGGAATTCCGCATCACCGGGGGAAAAAAAAGAAAAGAAAATCCTGATCCGACCGACGTCATATCTTTTCGCTTTCTTGCGAATAATTTTTTTCATTCGGAAAGCTCGAGGAACAGGGCAAGCCATCATTCGAGTCATATCAAAAAAATTTGCCAACATTTTCAAAAAGCTCTGAGCCTAAAAATACATTTATATTGTAAAAAAAGAAAAACAAATTTTAGATAAAAAATAAATACGAAAATTGCGGAATATTTTTAGCGCGCGCTCGAGTGGCAAGAGATTTTTAATGAAAATTGACGCGCGGCGAGTCCATACGGGACTCGAAGAGCACGAAATTGGGATGGAAGTTGGAGAGAAGGAGAAACGAAAAGAAAAACGTTGAAACGTGCCCCCGTGAAAACGGGGAGATATTAAAAAAATTTTGAATAATGGACAATTCGAGTGGAGAATGTCGCAGGATAGACCGTGAAAAGAGATATTTTCACGATATCGCTTTTTTCGCAGTCTCGGCATTGTTTTATATGCACGAAACATTTTGCGATGAAAATCACTTTGGAAAGTTTTAGACCATAAAACGTATTTCAATAAACTATCGACACAGATTTTAAGCCCAATTTTATTATCATTGTTATTGTTATTCGTACACGTAAAGTTATACGTGAAAACAAAAGCCAGCAAAAAAATTGAGGAAAACCAAAGAGAGATGTGTAAAAAAGAAAATTAAAAATATGAAATAAACCTTTTTCGAAAAAAATCATGCAATCCAAATTTGTCAACCATTCAAAATTTCCACGATCTTATCTACCCATAATTTTTTTATTCTTTTTGGTTTTCTGCCCCCCCCCCCCTCCCTTTCCGCGACTTTTTTACCCATGCAAAATTTTTGATACATTTGCAATTTTAACAGTAATAATAATGAAATTTATTCTGAACTGGGACAAGTTTTCTAATCGCAATCATGCGTTATTCCTAATATATCATCGTGAATTAACCGATTTCATGATTCGACTTTTTTGTGACGACGTTGCGATAAATAAAAAAGATCATTATCATTAATATTTCATAAAGCGTATAAATATATCGAGTGAGCATTTTACGTACATCATTGTATTTCCTGGTTATTCCGAATCGCATGTTCACGGTCGATCGGCGTTAGTTTCGTCACGTGTAGCAAAAGCCTGCCTGGTCAATTGATAATGTCTTTAATTTTTTCTTTTCTCTCTCTCTCTCTCTCTCTCTGTCCTCCCCGTCTCTCTTCTCTGCACGCTTTATATATTTTCTCTGTTTTTCGCGAATCTTCGAGCTTCTCCTAATCCTTCCACGTTCTCGATTAGTGTTTATGAAAACAAACGAAGGATCTTCGTCGAACTTTTTCTCGCCGGATGTAGAAACGAAGAAGTCACGAACGCGGCAAAAAAAAAAAAAAAACGCCGTAACGACAAAAAAAAACAAAACTTTTCGAACGATACACGAAACGATATTTTACATGAATTGCGAAAAAGAAACGAAAAATTAGACACTCGTAAGTTTTTTTTTTAAAACTTTTAAACTTTCTCGTGGTATAGTTTAAGGGTACGCTCTTGTGTTCTTTACGCGTCTCTGTCCGTTTTAATGCCCAGCGAGAGCGACATGACCGCAAAATTTTAAGTGCCTCAAGGTAAAGTCTCTTTCTCTCTCTCTCTCTCTCTCCCTCTCGCTCTCTCTCTCTCTCTCCCTTTCTCGCCTCTCGTGTGACACCTGCTCCGTGGAAATCACGCGGAGAACTAACACCTAAGAGAGAACGCGGTCCAAAGGATCCCTCAGCATCCACTGCCCGCCGAGTGGAGCCGAGCACGCGCGAAATTCCACCCCCTTGCGATGCTCGCCGCTGGGGGGGGTGGATTCTCATCCACTCTCCGCATCCTCTCAACACCGTTTTCAACCCCTCCTGTTCTCTCTCTTTCCTCTCACCCTGTGCTTCTATCGTTCTCTCTCTCTCTCTCTCGCTCTTTCGACTCCAAAAATTCACCCCCGCGCGAGGGGTTGACGCACGTCACGTAGGATTATCGAAGCGTGCGTAGTGCGGCCCTTTTCACCCTTCCACTTTTTCAACTCCCCTGGCCTCGCAACCCTTTCCCCCTCAATCCCCGCATATATTCCTGATGCTGCCTGGTATCCCTCGAGTACCAAGCTTCGAAGCAAATTCGCGCTTACTCGCTCGCTCTCTCTCTCTCTCTTTCACTCTTTTCTCTCGTATGGAAAATCTCTCTCGCGCGAAGCGAGCGCAAAAAGGGTGTCAAGGGGTGAAGCTGTCTCTCGCGTCACAGCACACCGCGACGAAACCTTTACTCTCTCTTTTCCCCTCTCACTCTCTCTCTCTCTCTTCTTCTCCCCCTCAGTTTTCGGTATCACTTTTCAAAAGCTATCCAGACACCATCGGAGCGGCAATAATCGTCCGTATGACTCGTCAACAGCAGTGAACCACAAAAAAAGAGGGTGGCAAGAGTTTCGGGAATTATTTTGTGGTAAAGGGATGAATTGATATTACTTTGAGGCAATTACGTTATTGCGCTAGTAATATCGCGTTAGTAATATCAGCGTAACTTAATTACTCAGAGCAGCTGGTATAGTTCAAGCCTCAGGAATTTACATCAATGCCATTTTAGAATTGTAAAAGGGTTCTAGTGCTCGCGAGCTGATCATTCGCATTAACTATGGAAGTTTCTTTTCCCGAGGCTCTATATAATCGGGGAAAGTTGGCCCCTTTGTTCTGGGCTCGAGATTATTTATTCATTTTTTTAAAAAATACGTTTCTTCGATCTCTCATTTTCGTGTTTTTCTTCTCTCAGAGGGGCGATTGATGGTTTCTCAAGCAACATAAACAAAATCGAAGTATACACAGAGAGGTAGCGCGAGTATATACATGCTCGGATCTCGATATCTTCGGCCCACGTAAAGCGGATGCAAATTAATTTTACCTCGCTGCAGAGGCGGATGTTAAAGGGTTCGACGTTGAGACGCCGAGACGAAGTTTTGTCTCTCCGTTTTTCTACCCCATAAAGCTAGCTACCTCTATCTCTCTCTCTCTCTCTCTCACACACACAATGTATTCTTGATTATCGATTTCTGCATAAAAATTCACAAGAGCGGCGCCCATCTTTATCGTTTGCTTTCTCGCACACAAAGTCAACGACGACGAGACTATTGTATATATATATATATATATATATATATTATATATACACAGAGAAGACACGAGCGATGTCTCGTCGACAAGTATAACGACGGTACAATTACCGCAAGTCTGGCCTCTCTTGGGGAGATTCACTCTGCGGGAAAGAAGACTCGAGAGAAAGAGAGAGAGAGAGAGGGAGAGAAAGAGAGAACTGCGGGACGCGATTGTCTGGCAAGGATGAAACGAATAATACGGAAAAAGAAAAGGAAATCCTCGGAGACATGGAAGGGCTTCGCGACAGAGAGAGAGAGAGAGAGTTATAGCAAAGAATAGAAATATACGACTTGTCCGAGATGCACGAGAATGATGCGGATCAGTTGAAAAACGAAGATTGAAAAAAAAAAACAATAAAGGATTCCAGGAGTCTTCCAGATATTCTCACTTCTTGAACTTCAATCCTCTCTCGGTGC